>CAUYSK010061269.1:0-18077 GCA_963575035.1 Avahi laniger | reverse complement strand
CACACCTATAAATTCAACTATTTATTCATTTTAAATGTGCAGCTTGATGGTTTTTAGAATATTTATGCGGTTAGGCCACCGTTACAACAATCCAGTTTTAGAATATTTCATCACTCCTAAAAATTTTGTCATGCCTATTTGTAGTGAATACTTGGGGCTTAATTTGATTGTGTTCATATCTTAAACTATTTAAATTGTTCAGAAAAGTTCTGGGATGAAGTTTTCTTGCTCAGTGGAACCCAATGGGTAGCTTGATGTAATTTCAGACCCAGAAAAATCTTTAGTCATTATCTTTGTTCTGCTCACTTTCACAGATGGGAAAATTGAGTTCCAGAATGTGATGGAAATTTCCTAAATTTTATGCTCAACTGGCAGATCAGTAACTGCGAACTGGATCTCCTAGTTTGTAAACTACAGAGAAATGAGCTACTCTGAGCCTATTTTGTCAATTAAAAAGTAAAGCTGTTGAAAGGGATGATCTTTCATAGTCATTTCAGCTTCAACACTGTGTGATATAAACTCATGTTTGCTTAATTTCTACTGATATCACACCTCTATTAGTGTGATGGCGGCAGCCCTACCTCTTCCGCATTACCTTCATACACCCACGGAAGGAGTGCGGCTGCCCTGACTCAGGTGGCATGCCTCCAGGCAGTTGTGATTAGTGGAGCTTAACACTTACAAGAAAGGAAACAAATGAGTGACAGTTTCTGTAACCTCAACTGTGCATAGATGTAAATATATAAATATCACAATATTTCTGAAATATATAAACATAAAATTGTCACTTTAAAATTTTTTAAAGTGACAGTGTAAATTTTAAGTGACTTTTTAAAAATGACTGAGTTTTTCATTTTTTAAAAGACTTACAAGGTATGTTTGAGCATTTGTATTGATACTACAATTATAAGTTATAAAACCTTGCAGAAATTAGTGATGAAGGGTATTCATACATATATTACACACAAATATACAAATACATGTATGTATATATATATTCCTATGCTGATATAATTTTCCTAATTAGGGGACTTAAATAGCCAATTTGTGAGACCATAAAGATAATTATTGAATGCAAAGTCATCAAAACCAGAAAACAATTGCATAAATAAGTCAGCATCTTCAAATTAAAATTCCAGAAAAACTTTCCTTACATTACATTTAACATTCGCGACATTTCTTATTGGAATGTATCATAAATAACAATGAATTCATCAGTCATTGGCATAATTAGAATATGGAAATCTATTCAAAGGAGATTGATTTAGTAGCATTATTTGGGGAATACAGGAATTTGTAGAATAGAGTATGACTAAAAACGCACCAGACCTTACAAATTTAATGGCAGAATTTAATTTTATTTTGCCAACTTTGAAATTTATACATCAATTGATAAGCAAAAAGGAGAGAAAAAGTAAATAAAATACAATAAATTCTTTTGTGAATAGTTCAAAAAAACATATTCTGATGGTACCAGAATGGTTTTCTATGCATTTCCCTAAATGTATTAATATTTAATTAAGCCTATTTTATAAAATTGCACTAGAGTAGTTTTATCTTAATGAGGTGAATTAAGATCACAAAGGTTTATTTTAATACTCCTCCCTATTTCATCTCAAAAAATAATTTCTCTTGTTTTATTTTAAGATACCAGTTTCCCGCATTACTAAAACTTTAAGATACTGGTATATGCTGACATTCATATATTATAACACAACATATAAAAAGTGTGAACCAATTAATTTCCTTGCTTGAATCTTTATTTCTTATCCTGTTGGTAATTCAGATTACCACTGAAATTATTTTTTTTTCTTTTCTGAAATCTAGAAATAACATTTTTATACTTTGATGAGGGATTTTAATTTTTCATCAGACCATGATTTGCTAGGTCAATTTCAACATCTGTCATTTCACCTTAGTAAAGGAATTCTCTCTCCCCCTGCCCTCACCTCTCCATGTGTCTCTGTCTCTCTCCCTCCTACCCTGCACTCCCATGATGTCATACGCAGACTTCAACACCTGGAATACCGTGTGTCAGATCCATCAGACAGGTTCACCGATTCCTTTCTCGGTGCCAAGTTCTAAGAACTAGTTTCCCAAAGGGATAGCTTTTATGATCAGCTTGCTTTAATATTTTCTTTTCCTCTCATTTCACAAACATTTGTTTTCCTTGAGCAAGTCACATTCACATGAAGTTGCAAGAAAATCTATAAAATTAAATCTCATGTCTATCAGTTTTTTCAGTGCTTCACTTATTTAAAAGACTATTTCAGGCAGTTAAGTGATTGGTATGGATTTGTGTAATAAGCAAATGCATAATACCTTTCTAACCCATTTGCTGTATTTATGGGAAATATATTATTATATTTAATCATACATTTTTAAAATAATAGTGTTGTGTCAAATATACTTCATATTTCTTCTATATTACTGTAGACTATACTATTTCCAAAAATTTGCAAATGTATTAGAGGATTTCTTTCTTTCTCCTCTTCCTCTCTTTCCTCTTCTAAATAAGACTAATGTAAAAATCTACACCTAGACATAATTTACCATATAAAATTCTATGTCAAGTATACCTGACCAAGGGAATTTGTTCAACTGATTCTGCTATAAAGTATTAATAATAATGCCAGTAATTCTGGTAGTATTTCTGGCATGCAGTAACAATAAACTCTAGAATATATCTGCTATGGTTTGAATATTTGTGTCCCCCCCAACACCTCCAGAAATTCATATGTTAAAATCCTGACTTCCCCAAGCTGATGGTATTAAGAGGTGGGGAGTTGGGTAGCTACCCTCATGAATGGGGTTAGTGCCCTCATAAAAGGGCTGGTTTGCTCCTTCCACCTCCTTCCACCATGTGAAGGCACAATCTAGGAACTAGAAAGTGGGACCTCCCGAGACACCAAATCTGCTGACACTTTGATCTTGGACTTCCCAGCCTCCAGAACTGTCAGAAATAAATTTCTGTTGTTTGTGAGCCATCCAGTTTATGGTATTTTGTTATAGCAGCCTGAATGGACTAGGGCAATGTCCAAAGATACAAACCTCAGGATCTGACAGGTGATAATCTATCTCTACTGATTCTGTGACAAACATACTTTAGTTTTCATTTGCTGATGACAGTGTACTCTGGAGAAAAATTGTACTGAATTTTGAGTCTTGGTTTTATCCTTATGTCTCTATTTCAGTTTTTCAAATTTAAATGAAGGCAGAGTCTGACTTACAGAGACCATGATGTGAGGGTAAAAGGAGATAAAATTACCTAAATGTATTTTAAAGTAAGATAAAATGGCATCTCCATTTTCCAGGATCAATGAAACACATAAAATCCTCTAAGAGGCCTGGCTGCTGTTAGCTCTGCTCACCTGCTGTGGGGCATATCTGTGGAACAACTGTAGCACAAGCGTGTGTAGATGCTACTTTGTTAGAGTCTGTAATCATCACAATAAATGCTATATGTTATTTTATTTGTATTTTATATTTTAATCTCCTGTAACTTAAAAGAGAATATTAAGACTATTTAAGTGAATAGCTGTCATTCTCCTAATGCTATTTTACTTTTACTATTTTTTCATATACATTCATATATGCTAATTTTAACATTTTGCTGCTAATTTTCACAAGAAAGTCTATTCACCTAATATTCATATTTCTAAATTAGCTCTTCTTGTCACCTAAAAGCTATTTAGGAAAATTGTTATTACCAAACTTTGAAAACAAAGAAAACGTTTTATTAATATATTTTGATATTTCAAAAGTAATTATATTAAAGATTTGACTTCATGATCTATGATAACTGAAATCATCACATCATAAATGATGTATAAGTAATTTACCATGAAATATTTGTCTGAAGAACTTTCTCAACTTCTTCAATAAGGCTTTGCCAATCATAGCAAGAAAACAAATAGATATTGTTGAGTACATGGGTTCCATTTTCCACTTTCTTGATGAGGACATTTATTTTGCTCTTTTCAAAAGGACCCGGATTTATTGGTAGACAGTAAAATGTATTTTCCTTGCAAAGCACGTGTAACGAACACAGCATATCACCTTTTCTCAAGAAGATTTCTGTGTTAAGATGACATCTTTCCCTTCAATGTCATCAAGATAAACAATGGTGTCACGGTAAAGCTGGACACGGTTCAACGACGATTGTGAGACTGTGTTGTTCCAATTCATAGTGAAATTTCAGCTGAAGTAAATTTCTATTTTAAAATAGGCTGTGGCCCTTGTTCATTATCAAGGTATGTGAAAGCTTAAAAATTATGCTTTAAATTTCATGCTATTTTTCCTAACACTGTTGAGAGTAATTTAATGTGTTGGACACGTAAGTGTCTGGCTTTTTTCTCCCTTTTCCCTTTTCTTCCTTCCTTTCTCCCTCTCCTCTCTCTCTTTTATGAAACTTTGTATTTTATGAAGTTAAAACAAGACAATTTAGAATGACTTATCTCAAACTATGAAATAAGAATGAGATATAGTTTACAATTCCATTAATTTATGCATAATTCTATACATGCTAAATGTAAAATATGATATTTTGATGCACATAATAATTAACTAAGAGGATATGAAATAATGTACTTAGATATAAATTTCCAAGTCCTTCTTATTCGCGAGCTGGCTAAGGAATGTTTTTCTGTCGGTCCGATCCAATTCTCTCCTCCTTTTCCCTCTGGGTTCTGCTGACTCTCCTGTGTTTGCCCTACGCGATTTTCTCTTTGACCTAGTTGCAGGGTTCTTACTGGGACAAGAAAACTCAGTCTTCGTGTCAGTGAAGGATCAATGCTCAGTGTGGGGTTGGAGTCTACACTAGCTATGTTGTTGAGGAAGCCATGCTTTCCCCCTGTACCTTGTAAACTGCAGACAGCTTGCTATGAATTGTTAACTTATTTATTTCTATTTTCACGGATTTGAAGTTCTGCTCAGTGTCTCTCTTGCTCAGATTCATCTGTGTGCCCTGCCTCTATATTTTGCATGTTTTACTTCCCCTCTATGATAATGGGAATGAATGTTTAAATTCAGCTGTTTTCATACTGGGGATGCTATTTAGAGACTGGATTCAAGCTGAAAGCTGGTCTCCCACACGGCGGCCATTATAGTCCTGTGTGACATTGTTAAACATTCTTGACCAGAGCAGCACAGGGTTTTACTACTTTAGTATTTTAAATACACTCTGCTATGGAAGACAGCTTCACCAGTGCTATCTCATATAAATGTTTTAATGATTAGATGTGGTATCATTATCCTCATTTAAAAGGTAAAGTATATCTCAGAGAAGCTTTGTCACATTTCTAATAAAGTTACAAAGCCACATGTACAAGATATTGTTATAGGGACAAATAAGACATGCTCCCTTTCCTCAGGGAACAGTCTTCAAATGCAGTCTCCTGATTTTTCTGTTATATTAGGGTAATTCTAATGGAAGAGGAAAATAACCATTTTAAAGTGTTTCTTTAAAAAAAAGTATCACATGCCACTAGGTGATAAATACAAAGACCTCAGCCTCTCTTTAATGTCATTTAAAATTCAAAATAAATGAACATTCAATAACTAAAAGCCAATCAAAGCAAGAAGAATATTGTGCTACTTTGTTTTCAAATTATGCATTTTCTGGAAGTCCACAGATTCTTTTTGAATCCATATTTTTTCTGTTCCAGAGTATTTTTAGGCTTTCATCTAAGATACGTAGAGTGGTTTCATGACTAAGATTACTTCTTACAGAATTATGGTATTAATACTTTCATCTTTACTAATAATAAATATAGCATAATTTTATTTTACTAGGAGTTACTTAGTTGATTTATTGACTACTTAATGAGGTTTCTGATGGAAGTTGAACACGAATCCCTAAATTTGTTTTTCAATTTAGTTTTTATATCTCTGTAATATTCCGTGAACATCTGAGACTTCTAGAGTATTATTTGGTCTCATTCGGTGACCGTGCATTCTGTCACAAACATAGCCTTAGTTATGCTTGTTCAAATTATATATAAAATCTGGAATATCTCAAAGGGTTTGTGCCAATTTTTGCTGTATTTCCCATTTTCCCAGTGTGTGTGCTTGGGAAGATATCAACTCATTCAACATAATTTCACTCAATTAAGTTCCAAAAGCATTGGTTATTTATTCACCACTAGTGCTGTACCCAGGCACATAGCACACATATGTACATGCCTTCTCTGAGAACACGTGGGAAGAAATTTATAACTTTTAAGTTACTCATTATGCTTTAAACTTGAATTTTCTCAGCTCGTTGATTTCCACTTATCTAGAGAAAGAAAAGCAAAATGCCATATTCATTGTGAACCTTTGCTTGATTTGTGCTATTGGTTTTCTCTAATAGTGTAGATAATTAAGATGTTTTCTTTATATATATCATTAGGAAAGAATCTAGATCTGTCCAAAATATGTATTGTGCTGTGGTACTCATTATTTTAAGATGTGGATATTTTTAAACCATTATAATACATATTTTGAATACTTTTCATCTGTACAACTAATATATTTGCATAAATTCAAATTCCAAATAAGTCAGTACTGCAAAAAAAAAATTTCAGTGAAATAAAGCCCATAATAATGTCAATAGTTTTATTTTCCTTATCATATTTAATGCTTGAAAAATATTACAATTTCCTACATCTAACTTTGAGATGACAAGCTTGTATATTTTTATGTGACTGAGGTTGCTAGTCATTGAAAACAATTTTATTTTCTCATCTCTTCTTTTTGAGCACATACTTTGAGTACATTTTCCATCCTTTCCTGCATTTGGACATGGCCATGAGATTGAATTCTAGCCAATGGAATATGAGCTAAAATGATACGTGTCACTTCCAATCCTGGACCACAGATCCTCCAACAAATGTGTCTTTATTCTTTCTTTCCTTTTCTGCCAGCTGGATATTGATGTCAGGGCAACTGTGGAGTCCTGAAAATGTTAAAGCCTCCACCATCTGGTTCATGAATAATCATATGGAACAATCTCCTGCCTCTATAGCCTCCACCCACTAGACTGGAACCATCTCGGTTGTCATGTGCGTGAGAAAGACACTTCTATTACAGTTGAGTCTTTTTTATAATTTGAAGTTTTTTGCTATCATAGTTAGCTTACTCTCACCAAACACTTCCTCTAATCAGTACAGTTTTAAGAGAAAAACAAATTTATACATATTAACACACCACAATTTGGCCATTTGCAGAATATTACATAAATAAAGAGTTGAAATGCAGAAAATATAGAACCATAAAGTTATAAAATTTTGGCAATCAATCCATATGTCAAAAACTGATACTATGAAAGAATGTCTCATGATATATGAAGTATTAAAAATCATTGCACAATTAAAATTCAATATAATAATTGAATGTTCTTAATATTAAATATGTGGTACACAGCATTAATGCTGAAGTTAAAATCAAAAGTATTCAATTTGATGAGTTCGGACATATGCTTACACCCATGAAACCATCAGCACAATTAGGGTAATAAACATACCCATCACTTCCAAAAGTTTTTTTGTATATATTAAATACGGGTAGTTTTTTGTATATTAATATATCTCAATAAAGCTGAAAAAATTTAAAGTAATCATTTTTACTAAGAAGGCATGTCAAGTAACTTGCTTACAATACATACTTTTAGTTTTGCTTTTCTTTCTATAATTATAAGAGACAGTGGCTTCCCTTAAATCAAGTTGTCACTTACTGCACCTAACTCACTCATTTAACAAATATTGTTGATTGGTTATGTGGTATGTACTGCTACAAGCATTTAGTAGACATCAGTGAATAAAACAGACAGACATGTCTACCCTTATAGAGCTTATATTCTAGCAGGGAGGTAGGGGAAAAAAGCACAGTAAGTAAGTAAATATATATCAGACAGTGATAAATGCTACTGAAACCTAAGCGGGGGGTGATGGTGTAGTTCAGGGTGCAAGTTTAAATAGTGTGGTCAAGGTAGGCTTTTGAGGAGGTGAGGATATTAATTCTCAAAATATCTGGGAGAAGAGTCTTCTGGAGAGATGGAGCAGCCAGTTCTGTAAATCAGTAATACAACGGCAGGTTCAAGGGTCAGGAAGGGACCAGTGTACCGACGAGGCAGGAGTCAGGGAAAAGTCACAGGAAATAAGGTTGGGGAGTTGATGGGAGAAGGAGACAAACCATGGAAGGCAGTGGGGACCACCTTGGCTTTTGCTCTGTGAGAAATGGAGAGTCATTATGGGTTTGTAGCAGAGAAACGATATGACTTATATTTTAAAGAACCACTTTGGCTACTGAAATGACTGGAAAGAAGAAAGGATGGAATCTCAGAGACTGGATAAAATGCTATTGCATAATCCAGGTCAGAGGATGTTGTTAGCTCAGACTAGCTGTCTCCACTGGAGACAGTGGAGATGGGGAGAAGTGATGGGATTTTGGATTATAAAGGTGGAAACCAAATTGATTTCCTGACCAAGTAGATATGGAATGTGTAATAGAGGAAAGAGGTAGATTAGTTCAAGATTTTTTTTTTTAATATGAAAAACTGGAAAATGGAATTGCCTTGATCAAGATGGGAAAGGCTGTGGTAGAATAGGTTTGGGGACAAGGATCAGGAGTTCAGTTTTGCATAGGTTGAGTTTGTATTGTCCATTAGACATATAAACGGAGAGGATAGTAGGTTATTGGGTATGTAAGTCTGGATTTGGGGAGAAGATGTGAGCTAGGTAGACATAACAGTTTTGGATTTTCTGTCATCTAGATGACGTTTAAAGTTAGCAGACCAGGTGAGATCACCAAGGGAGTGAGAGTAACAGAAGACAAGGATACCAAGAACAAAGTCTTGGGACACCTCAACAATCAGAAGTTGAAGGGAGGAGGAGGAACCAGAAAAGCAGAGTAGAGGAAGAAGGTCAGGAGGGTTTGACATTCTTGTAATCAAATTAAGAAAACCTATTAGTCAAATGCTGGAGATAGGTCAACCTAATAAAGGTGAGAATTATTATAGGATTTAGCAATATGAAAGCACTGATGCCCTTGGTAAGAGCAGAGGCAAGTGCAAAGAAAGTAAAGGCTTTATGTGAGAATAAGACATATTAATACTTGAAGAGTAAAATTGGACACAGAGGGTATACACAGCTTTTTGATAAGTTTTGCTGCCAAAGGTAACAGAGAAATGAAGCCTCAGTTAGCAGGGAAATAAATCATCACGATATGAATTTATTATTGTTGCACGGGAAGGGCTATTTTAGAAATACTAAAGAATCGCAAGGTATTTACAAAAAATGCACGTGTTAAAAATACAATAAATGGTGAATAACTTTCTTTGGTTCTCCTTAGAAACTGGAGAGTGGACAGCGATGGAAGGGATGCATTTAAGGTCATCTAATTTTTTGAATTAGATTAAAAACATGCTTTCCCAAAGCAGGTAAAGACTCAGAAATAGTTCTTCACTCTATTATCTATTCCTTTGCAATAACAGCAAAGAATGGATTTATAAACATGACAATGATTTTATGCACGTCTAGGGGCAAATATTCAGGAATCATGGGAGACAATACAGCTCTATCCTATTTTCAAAGACCAAATGTCAAGAACAAAAATTTGTTCCTCATTATTATTTCAACAGAATTTTATTACTAATCCCTCATGGAGGACTATCTAAAACATCCTCGAGAATTTTTAAAAGAACATTCTTTATGTGGAGCTATCTAAAATTTTATTGTTTGTATACCATGTAAAATTTTTACAAGAACTTTTAAAAGTGTTAAACTTTTCTCTAAAATATTTATTAAGCTTATTTGTTATATAGTTATATTTGTAAATTATACATTAATAAATATAATTTATAAATATATTTATTACCTTTTTTATTCTATCTTGTATTTTTCTCTTAGCTATTAAGAGTTTTCTATAATATTATTGCAAACAACATATTTTATTTATGTGATCAAGTATTCACCATATTCTAGCAAACAGAACAATTTTCAGACCAATATGTATAGCTATCAATTGAGCACCTATGTGCCAGGAATTATTATACTTCATATTAATTATCTGTTTAATTTGATCTTCAATAAACCTTCTGTTGCCAAGAATTATGATTATTTTAACTTTATGAATTAGGAAACAAAGTTAGAGGAGATAAGTAACTTAATGTTACACAGTGTCAAAGCCATCTTTTGAACTGATAGGTATGGAGATACACTGCCACTTTTTTTCACAGAGAATGCTAATATTTTATTTATTTTGTGCTCTTATTCTAACAATTTTCCTGGTCAAGAAATTCTTCATTATCTCAAGTCAATTTCGCCTGCTTTAATAGAAGTCCACCTTAAAAAAAAAACAAGTAAAGCCTATAACAAGGTTATTTTTTTCAACAAGCACAATAATCCAAGTTTTGATCTTTTCTAAAATGGCATTTAACAAAACTTTATTATAGCATTGCCTGAACTCATATATACTAAGATGTGATTATGTCCTAATTACAAATAATGACATATGAAATATTTATTCTAGTATATATAATTGGCTTACTCATTGGCTATATTACATACTAATACCAGTGACTTCTTCCCATGTAAAAAAGTATTCCATAACTTTGGCTTGCAAAGTTTACTATTTTCCTCTTCTGATCTGAGCCATTTTGGATGCAGTTAGTATATGTGAGACATTCAGACTCACTGTCAAGTGGAGGCTCATTGAGAACGTTCCCAGGAAGGAAGCACAGCTCGTTCGATCACTTTCAAATTTGCTTTGCAACCTGTGACTCCCTATGTATGTCGTTACATGCATACTAAATGGCTTACAAAGCACATTATCCTTTAACTGCCTACTGCACATACTACCATTTGGTGCTTGTGTAGAATTTACTATACTGTGAAGTGATTACAAATAAAGCCTGGGAGTTATTGCTTCTAATACATTTTTCATAAAGTTGTCTAGTATGTGCTATGGCACTTTACCATGGACCCCCCTCTGTGAGTTCTGATGTTAAATGGAAGGCAAATCTTCCTGTCAATGTAGGCTAAAATGACCCTCATTACCACAACCATCATGCCACTTTTTTTTTCCCAGAAAATATCTCAATCATGACAACAAGCCTAGACAATGAAAACTCAATAGAGAGAGAAAATTGCATGAGTTCTATCCTATTATCTAGTAAAACAGACAGCTTACTTTTGAGCAAGTAGAGACTTCTATAAATAAGCATAAAATGGTACAATATCAAAAGTTTATGCTCAAGGACAATTTAAAATTCACATTGTTTAGTGTTTTACACAAGATAAACCTCTTGAGAACAGAGCCACTATTTTATTCTTACAAATGTCTAGAATCAAGTAGAACCAAACCATAAATGTTTTTTGAAAGAGATTCTTAAATTTTTCTATAGTAAATGATGATGCAAACAAATAAATAAAAGCCAGAGGCAACAAAAGCATGCCATAAAAAATAAACAAATGACCCTAGAGCCAAGAAACAGCTGTCTCAGTCTGAGGTACACCGTTTGTCTAGCCTCCCTGGGACACGTGGCTTAGCCACACTGTTAAGACCTTCTGTATGAGAAGGAGCTAGTCAGACACAAAACCCACTCCACATCCTTTGTAGTGTGCAGCATAATGACATCTGTTAAAATGTATGTCGTCCTCATTTCTGAATGAAATTTTAGTTACATTGTGCACTCTTTTGTGTTGGCTTCATAGAGCATCCATTTAAAAGTCACTTCAGAAAATTCTATAGGTAGCATCTTGAATTTATGGAACCTCCATATCATTATAAACAATAAATATCCCAAGTGCTTCAAATTATGTTATACATATTAAATGTTGCAAAGATATTACAAAATAAGTGAGGTCTTTAAAAGCAAAAAATCTCATATATCCAATGAATCATAACTAAAATAACCATATTTAATTGAGCAGTTGCTGTCAGACACTGAGCTTATTGCTTCATATACATGATCTTACTTCATTCTCCCAATAAACCTGTGAGCTTAGTAGTATTATCATCACATTTGGTAGCCAAAAAGTGCCATGGCCAGGACTGGGGCCCAGGGCTTCTTGATTTTAAAGTTATTCCTTAATCAACAGGATATTAGATAACATATTAAGGTTAATTTCTTGAAAAAAATTCTCAATATTAATTGTCTTTCAAAAACATGTCTAATCACAAAGTTACTATGTGACAAATACACATATACACACAAATATACATGTACATATATACATATACTATTTCACCATCCATACAATACCAACAACAAATTCTGAAGGCATAAAAGGACAATTTATTAATTGGTTTTATACTAAAAACTCTAATATGGAAACAAATCAGTAGCAGCTACAGAATTTCCTAGGGTTTAATGATGAATCTTATAGAAAACTGTTATTTGTTTTTTATTTTAATAACCCTTTCAGCCATTAAATTGTATACTGTTATGAAAAAATCAAAATGTTACTGAATTCAAAATGTTTATGATTCTAGACAATGCTATTGGGAACTGGAAATCATGGTCTCGTGCACGTCCTAATGTGGATGCAACCCTCCTCCTTTGTCACATAGGTTTATTTCTTCAATTCATGTATCAGAGTATAATGAAAACATGCAAGAATTATAATATTAGATATTGCATCAGTTGGCTAGTGCCACAAAAACACTGTATAACAAACCACTTGAAAATGCAGTAACTTATAACAGCAAGCACTTTTCTCTTGGTCATAGGTCTGTAGGTTGACTGCAGTTTGGATGATCTAGGCTGGATTTGGCCGTTCACTCTGCCTTAGGCTGTGGGTTGGCTGGGCTTGGTTCCATACTACAGGATGGATTCAGATCTGCTCTATATGTGAAGGTTTTGGAGCTCAGACCAAAAGGGCAGGGGCTACCTGGGGACATATAGTTCTCACTGCAAAGAAACAGGTTACAGAAGCCAAGTCAGACAGTATTAGTACATTTAAGGTCTCTGTTTTTGTTATGTCTGTTAACAACATTCCATCAGCCAAAGCAGGTTCATGGCTAAGCCCTGCATCAATGTGGGAACAAAGTATATTCTTTCTACAATGAGGGGGGAAAAGAAGTGAATATTTCTGAAAATTCATGTAAACTGTCATAGAATAAGCTTCATGAAATGCAGACATCCTTGAAAATAACCCTTAGCCTGAAATAAAGGACAATTTTACTATTTTTTAAAATATTACAAAAGAAACAATAAATGAAATACATAATCTACCCCAATTTGGCATGGTGAAAACTTTGTATGAAGTGTTAACTACTGTTGTCTGTTTGCCTGTAGATTAGATAAAGAGATTAAGAAAATTGTAAACTATACGAAATGTTGGGTAGGGAGGGATTAATGATGCTCAGTGAAGTGAAACTGCCCCCGACTACATCTGAAAGTCAAAGAGTTAATGTGAAATGGCACAAAAATGAAACGAGCCAAAAAAACAAAAACCTTGAGTAATTTCTCACTGCAAGACTCAGACTTAACTGTAGCCTTGCTGAGAAACGTTCTCTCCAAGGATCAAATGTATGAGTCTGGTTTTATATAATTATTTCTATGGCATTATTAAAAAAAAAGTAACTGCTGAAAATGAACACAACAAAATAGTAGGTTTCCACTTGATGCTTTCTTTCAAGAGGTGGAGAAACAACACATAGAAAGTCAGGAATAATTGTCAAGGGCAGACAAAGTCAATAAGTAATTCTGTGGAAATTAATAGAGTCTGGTTGAACAGCATGGCTAGAACTCAAATGTCTCTGACTGTGTTGGAATATATAATGCCTAGTATAATACCTAGATGATTCTTATTCCCAGTAATATCTACTTCCTATACTCTTTCCTGTATAAACATTGCCAGTGTATGATCATTTTCCAAAGAAGTCATATTGGCAGAGGATAAGTGGATGGACGTGTATAGCCAATAATCACTCATGTAAAATGGTTAAAGTGACATTTATATTCTGTTTATGTATCATCATGTATTCAATATTTTGTCTAGGGTAAACATTCAAAATGGCCTTTTCTGACTTACCCCCAACCTTATTCTCTACCCCTGTCTTTTCCATAAAGTTTAAAATTGCTCCCTTCTTAGATCCTCCTCTCAGTTTAAAAGACCCTGATGGGAGTGATTAGAAGACATCACATTTAAAAATAATAAATTAGGCTCTGAAAACATCTTCTAGCTATTGTTATGACTCAAATATCTATAAATTATTTTTTCAACTGATTTTTTGGAAGAGGCAACTTTTAGCAAACCATAACCTCTAATGTGGACCTGAAACTTAAAAACATTAAAATGCAAATATGCTTCATAAACAAATCTTTGAGTCAAAAAAAAGTGTGAGTGTGAGTGTGTGTGTGTGTACGTGTGTGTGTAGTTTCTTTGTTTGTTTGTTTTGTGCCTGGGCCAAGGATTTCATTATCTGTAAGTTGATGTATCATGGTATTTTAGGTATTATTGTCAGTTACATTTCTGCTCACTTCAAATCTGTTCTTTAGCTTCTTTTGCATAAAAAAGTGGCACCGTAATTACTGACTTACTTTCATTTTATTACTTATAGTTTAATTTATTCTACCTTTCTGTATGAGTCCTGGCTAACTGTTGTGGAAAAAACTTTACAGACAATTTAGCCTAATATTTCAATTTGCAGGTAAGGAAATTGAAACCAGAACTGTTAAGTGATTTACCATTAAGAGGAGCAGATATGTATTAAGAAAATCACTCACACCCAGATCTTCAGACTTAAATTTCACCACACTGTCTTTTTTCTTTTTTTTTTTAACTTTAGAAAAATATGTTGTCATCAGTCACCTGTTTCACAGAAATTTTGTAAAACGTAATTTTCATCACATAATAGAACTAGACTGAAACTCATTATTCAATATAAATGCGAGTTAAATGTACACACTAAAATTAAATAACATTATTTATACATCTACTGAGGAAGAATTAAAGCACCATGGCTAAGAAGATTCCCAGAAATTTCTTGAATTTGATATCTGATTTTACTCCTTTGAGTACCTCTTATAAGAATGTACCTTTCTGTATCATTGGAGTAATATCCTCTAATAAAAGCAAATTGAGTGACTGGAACTGAGAAATCAATGTAAAATTAACAGCATAAAAATCAGGTAAATCTAGAGTCACAGTCTAAGTCATCAAAGTACTTCCAGGTCTTAGAAATGGGGGTGGAGGGTTCAAGTTGAGGGAGGAGGTAACGTAGGGAAAACATTGTAATTAGGCGTATTTCGAGAGTTTAGATAATTCTTGAAGATCTGCACAAACAGTATGTCTATAACCCGAGGAGGTTGTCTGAGTGACAGAGAACAGAAATCTAGACAAAGATAATAGACCCCAGAGAAAGAAGTATTGATTATCCCACGTGTAAATATACTGGAATCAAGAAAATAGTTGTGTGTTTGAAAAAAAATATTTAACCAAGGATCTAGCAACAAACTGAAGTCTTATGCTTGAAATTTGTGCATATTTTCTCTTGAGGAATGAGAGCCACAGATGGCTTTCATTGGATAGTCCAGTGGGTCTTTATAACTTCTTCATGATGAAAGCTGATTAGTTCACAAAAAAAGTAACAGAAGGAGAACCAGAAGTAACCAAGTTTTTAGGCAACATTTTCTAGGTTTCTCACTCTGTTATACAGTTCACCTATAAAGCCAATTATAATAAAATCAGATTTATACAATGGTTTCCTACTGATTGATTAACAGGGGCTATTTTTATTCATGAAATTATAATTGGTGGCTGCAAACAATTATAAGTTTATAAACCATGGACTGAAACCTTTATGGGGGAATGTAAAATAGAAGCTTATGAATTTTTAGAAAACAATTATCTTGTTTTCCACAGAAGTCTTTAATTTCAGTGAAATAAGAGAATGACAAAAAGAAATTAAATGTGAAAGGAGATTCATTTCTAAATTAAAAATTTCATGTCTCAAGTGGCATCAGCTGCTCTTTAAACCACATTTACATTACTATAATGATCTTTACTTTTAAAGGTTTATTACCTTAATCAAAATATTCATTAGAGGAAAAAATGTTCATTCAAAGTTAAACCTTGTATGTACTTTTTAAATATTCAAATCCAATGTGAATTAAAATTCTCATTTATACCAATAAAAATTATCAGTAAAAAGAAAATTGAACTGTGTTCAGAAAATATAAATGTACTTGATTTTAGATATTATTATGAAGAATTTAGGGACTTTTCACCTAATTTATAAATATGTATACTTAGATTCATGAAGAGTGAAAAATTGAGTATAATGGTCATTGTGTTAGTTTATTTTTCCTAAGCTACACAGTTAATTAAAAGAATATCTTATTGCACTATTTTATATAATATTACATATGACGAAAAGACACACAGATGTCTAGATATAAACCAGAATTCTTTGAAAAGTTAAAATACATTTTAATCAGTTTTGAAGATTGTTACTCCTTGACAGTTCAGAAATCCAGTTGTCTTTTCCTGATTTTAAATCCATTTAAGCTAGAGGTGTTAGGAGGACCTACACTAATTAATATCATTTCCTTACTTATCCATAGCCTTCTGTTATCTGAGCCTATATTCTAAATGTCTGATTCTTTTCAAATTTTTTAAAACAAAAGTTTTATGAGCTTTTATAAAATCATATCCCCGTGTATTTCTGGACCCTCACACAAACTGATTTAGGTGAGTGTGGCAAAGACAAAAGTCATATGAGTGTCTCTGATCTTTGACAGAGTATATTTTGATTAAGTTTGGGCCATATAACCACTTCTGGGCAATGGGCCATGAGTATTAATCCAGAGCCACATGCATCACAAGGTGGTGAAGCCTCTGTCAGTCTGGATCTCTGAGTGATTACGTGGGGTAGGATCTCTTACAGGGCTGTACTGGACATATAACATGAAGAAGAAATACATTTCTAGTGTAATATGCTACTGGCTACTGAGATTTGGGGGATAATGGTGTAACTAGTACTGAAACTGATTTAGAAATAAAGTAATAGCCTAAAAAAATTTCTGGACAACACCATATTGCCTTAGCAGTTGAGCCACACGTGGTGAACAAACTACTTTTGGATTTTGGAAAGTAGCTAAGCTGTGGGAACCAATAGAAAAATATTTGGTCTAAGTATTGTCTGCAATTACTTTGAAGACAAAAAGCTCATTTCTTAGGGAAGAGGCTGGAAACAGAAACTTCATAGTATGTAAAGATTGCTATTGATAACATTTGGCAAGGTACTACAAAAAAGAATTTGACAGTCAACAAGCCTAAATGAAAAGGAATATAGACATCATAAGTTTGTGACCTTGCAAAGTCAGAAAAGGGATGGGGTTGTAAAAGGCTTTCATGGACAAAGGCCCAATAATATCTTTACAATGACTAAAATATCTCAAGTTAAATGTTGATTTACAGCTATGGTGCAAAATTTGAAAGTAACAACAACAATAACAAAACCTTAAAGTGTCTCAGAGTAAAATCACACTATGGGTAATGTCTTCTAACCAAATATGAGAGCTTCCATATAGCCTCAGTAAGTGCAAGAGTGAGGTCTAAGATAACACAGAAACAAAGTTTGAAACTTCTAGGAAAGGACTTTGGATGTAATTACCGGCAATTGGAAAATGTGATTGCTTTTTAAAAACTAGGAAACTATGGAAAATTGAATCCCATAGTGTGCCACTAATAATAGTGTGCTACCTACATTTGAAAATAAACCTGCAGATCACTTTAGTGTATGAAATAAAAAAGAAAACCCAAACCAAATTAGCTTTCATTGTACGTTGAAGGGAAATCTACAGTGAATATCTAGTATCTCCAGATCAAGTCCTGTATTATATTGAACATATTGGGTTTAGACGTATAAATAATTTCATAATTACATTAAATATGCAGACGTATGCTCATAGAAATTAGAAATATGGAAAATTTAGAAAATATGATTACACATTTTAGATTATGGCAATGCTGTATGGAAAGCAGGGAAGATAGCATCACCTTATTTTGATAAATGAGAGGGTTGAAGTTTAGAGATTTGAAATGACTGTTCTGGAAAAAAATAATTCTACACTTTGTTTGGAACCA
>CAUYSK010061267.1:0-22369 GCA_963575035.1 Avahi laniger | reverse complement strand
TTTTAATGGGATTATTTGGGGCTTTTTGCTGTTGAGTTCCTTGTATATTCTGAATATTAGTCCCTTGTCAGGTGAATAGTTTGTAAATAATTTCTCGTATTCTGCAGGTTGTCACTTCACTCTGTTGATTGTTTCTTTTGCTATGCAGAAGCTTTTTAGTTTAATATAGTCCTGTTTGTCTATTTTTGTTTTTGTTACCTATGCTTTCGAAGTCTTAGCTATGAAATCCTTGCCTAGACCAAGGTCCTAAAGCATTCCCCCTGTTTTATTATAGTAGTTTTATGGTTTCAGGTCTTATATTTAAGTTTTTATTTTAATTTGAATTGATTTTTATATGTGATGAGAGATAGGGTTCCAGTTCCTTTCTTCTCCATGCATATGGCTATGCAGTGTTCACAGCACCATTTATTGAAGAGGATGTCCTTGCCCTGTTGTATGTTTTTGGCACCTTTGTCGAAAAATCAAATACTTGGATTTATTTCTGGATTCTCTCTTCTGTTTCATTGGTCTGTCTGTTTTTATACCAATACAATTTTGCTTTGCTTACTATAGATTTGGAGTATATTTTGAAGTCAGGTAGTATGATGTCTCCAGCTTTGTTCTTTTTGCTCAGGATTGCTTCGGCTATTCCAGGTCTTTTGTGGTTCCATATGAATTTTAGGATTTTTTTTGTATTTCTTGAAGAATGTCATTGGTATTTTTATAGGGATCACATTGGATCTGTAGATTGCTTTGGGTAGTATGGTCATTTTAACAATATTAATTCTTCTGATTTATGAGCATGGGATATCTTTCCACTTCTTGTGCCCTCTTCAATTTCTTTCATCAGTGTTTTGTAGTTTTCCTTGTAGAAATCTTTCACCTCCTTGGTTAAATTTATTCCTAGGTATTGTATTTTATTTTTATAGCTATTGTAAGTAGGATTGCTTTCTAGTTCATTATAGGTGTATAGAAATGCTACTGATTTTTGTATGTTGATTTTTTTTTTTTTTTTGAGACAGAGTCTTGCTCTGTTACCTGGGCTGGAGTGCTGTGGCATCAGCCTAGCTCACAGCAACTTCAAACTCCTGGGCTCAAACAATCCTTCTGCCTCAGCCTCCTGAGTAGCTGGGACTACAGGCATGCACCAGCATGCCCGCCTAATTTTTCTATATAGTTTTAGTTGTCTGGCTAATTTCTTTCTATTTTTTAAGTTGAGACACTCTTGCTCAGGCTAGTCTAGAACTCCTGACTTGAGCGATCCTCCCCCCTCGGCCTCCCAGAGTGCTAGGATTATAGACGTGAGCCACCATGCCTGGCCTTGTATGTTGATTTTTTTATCCTATAATTTTACTGAATTAGTGATTTTATCCTATAATTTTATTGAATTTATCAGCTCTAAGAATTTTTTTGTGGAGTCTTTAGGTTTCTCTCTCTATAAAATTGTATCATCTGCAAAGAGGGGCAATTTGAATTCCTCTTTTCCAATTTAGATGCCTTCTATTTCTTTCTCTTGATTGATTGCTCTGGCTAGGACTTCCAGTACTATGTTGAATAAGGGTGGTGAATGGAGGCATCTTTGTCTTATTCCAGTTTGTAGAGGAAAGGCTTTCAGCTTTTCCCTGTTTAGAATGATGTTAGCTGTGGGTCTGTCATATATGGCCTTTATTGTGTTGAGGTATGTTCCTTTTATTCCTAATTTGTTCAGTGTTTTATCATGAAGGGATGTTGGATTTTATCAAGTGCTTTTTCAGCATCTATTGAAATGATTATATAGTTTTTGTCCTTCATTCCGCTGTTGTGATGTATCACGTTTATTGATTTGGATATGTTGAACCATCCTTGCATCCCTCAGATAAATCCCACATGATCATGGTATATTATCTTTTTGACGTGTTGTTGGATTTGGTTTGCTCATATTTTGTTGAGGATTTTTATATCTGTGTTCATCAGGCCTGTAGTTTTTTTTTTTTGTCACTGCTGTTGTGTCCTTGTCAGGTTCTTCTTTATGTTTGGTAGAATTCAGCAGTGAAGCCATCTAGTCTGGGCTTTTCTTGTTGGGAGACTTTTTATTATTGATTCAACCTCATTACTTGCTATTGGCCTGTTCAGGTTTTCTGTTTCTTCCTGGTCCAATCTTGGTAAGTTATGTGTCTAGGAATTTGTCCATTTCTTCTAGGTTGTCCAATTTATTAGCTTTACTTAATTTTTTCTCTTGCTCTGTCACACTCTGAGAGAAGTAAAATAAGCACTTCTCATACTAATATGTGTGTTGATTTTTCCTCATATGTCCAGCAAACTTTATTTATCTTTGTTGCTATGTTATTTGTTTATACAGGTGTTTGTTAGAACTTCATTGTAAAATAAACCTTTATTATTATAAAGTGTGTCTATCTTTGTCTGGTTTCATACTTTTTGGCTTGAAATCAGTATTATCAGAAGGTAAGATCATGACCTCCACTCTCTTTTCTTTTTTCTTTTTTGCATTTACCTGGTATACCTTTGCCCGTTCTTTAGTTTTCAAATTTTCTGAGTCACCTTACTTTGGTCATGACTCACATTCTGGGAGTAATCTGTACTTTTGGTTTTTGACCTGCTTGGGGCTGGAGATGGCCTGAGTAGTGTCCACTGGCCTGGTAATTTGGCTGTTTGATGGTGGTCTTTTTTTGTTTGATAGTGTGTATTTTTGAAAATATCTCTATTTCACTTTCATTTCCCCCCACCGTTTTTGGCCCTTATTTCCCAACTTTTAATTGTAAAATTTTACTCATGAAAAGTTTTAGTTATGAAAACAGAGAAGATAAAAAAAAAAAAAAACCCAGGACAACGAGCATCTGTAAAACTTCCACTAGATTCATAATTGTTAATATTTTGTCATATTTGCTTTATTTCTTTTTATATATCTGGGCATATCTATTTCCATATCTGTATTGCTATATCATTTAAAAGTAAGTTGTAGACATCATGATACTCTACCTTAAACATGGCAGTGTTCGTCCCCTAAGACAAAGAATCATCTCCTACATAACCATAATACCATTATCACATATGAAAATTAACCATGGAAGTCTTTTTAAACTGTGCATTCCATCGCTGGAAGGACTTCTAGTGGCCTGGTACCATACAGGTGCAAGTGGCTTGCTGTAGACAGAAATCCCATCCTGATCATGCCCTTTCTCGGGAAGATAAGAACAAGGGGGGTTGTCATAACTGGCTACAAGTATCTGAAGGGCTGTCATGTGAAAGAGTGAACAGACTTTCCCTTTGGAGCTACAGACGAGAGCATTTGAAATGAGTGGAAGTTTCAAGGAGGCAAATTGAACCTGGAATGGGGCTGCCAGCCTCATTTAGTGGTGAGTTCTCTGTCACTGGAGATATCTAAGGATGCTGTGGGAGGGGAATCCTGTTGGATAGAAACTGGTCTATAGGACTTTGAAATCTCTTCCAACAATTCTTTTTTTTTTGAGACAGAGTCTCAGTCTGTTGCCCGGGCTAGAGTGAGTGCCGTGACGTCAGCCTAGCTCACAGCAACCTCAGACTCCTGGGCTCAAACGATCCTACAGCCTCCCGAGTAGCTGGGACTACAGGCATGCGCCACCATGCCCGGCTAATTTTTTCTACATGTTTTTAGTTGTCCAGATCATTTCTTTCTATATTTTTTTTAGTAGAGACTGGGTCTCGCTCTTGCTCAGGCTGGTTTCGAACTCCTGAGCTCAAACAATCCGCCCGCCTCGGCCTCCCAGAGTGCTAGGATTACAGGCGTGAGCCACCGCGCCCGGCCTCTTCCAACAATTCTTAGAGACAAGGACAAGAAGTTCCAGAGAGACCTAAAAGGATATACAGGTTATAATCCAATTTTAATGGCTCTAGTCTATTTGCCTACCTCAAACAAAGCTGATTATTCCTATATGTGTTTTAAGACTGGAATTTTTTTTCTCTGCTATTTATTGACTGACCGTCTCATAGCCCTGATTGTTTCTGGTAAATCCAGCAAATAATCTTTCTTATATTTTCTGTTGGCTTGCAGAAAGGATCAGAGAACTTTGCCTTCTTTAAAAAGGAGGCTGGCATTTTCAATTTGGCAAAAAATTAGAGATATAAAAAGATAAATAAGTGAAATAAATTCACTTTCTATGCTATTCCCTTTTGCCCCAGCCCAAATGTCGAAATGGGTCTCTTTTCTTTTTTATTAACTGCAAAATAAAAGGCCTCAAGGGATATATCACTGGAAGTAAGAGTAGCTTGGATTGAATTTATATCTGTGTCAGATAATGTGTTTCTAGAGATAAGAAGCAGTAATAGTTATTTTCAGAACTTCATGCGAGTTTGCTCAGTAAACTAATGAATGGGTATCACTGACAAGCATTGCAAAGTGAAAATTATATGGAACTCTCATCTTACGGGAAAGGGTAACGGAGGAGAAACCCTGGGCTTTTGCTTGGGGGCAGTTAATGTCAGTTCTAAAGGAGATTCATATTTTCACTGTTCCATTGAAGCCAATTCAATTTCATGCAGGAAGTGGCTGAGTGGAATTATATTTCTAGGAAGTCACAGAATGAAGTGGAAAGCATTAGTAGTTCTTGACCCAGCTCCACTATTAACTGGCCTGGGCAAGTCCCTTTACCAAGTTTCATTTCAGCTTCCTAGCTATAAAATGTTCTTTCTGCATTTATAGACCATGAAGACAAACGAGATAACAGTGATAAAAAAAATTGAGTATATAGAATAATACAAATCTGAGGTATTGAATTTGCTGACACCTTAAAGCTATCCCAGGCCTGTGGGCTAAAAGTGAAGTAAGAACTTCCCTTAGTATAACATGCTCAGAAGGTCTTATCCCTAGGTAAGTAAGATGGATGTGGAGTGAAACCACTTTAAACAGACCTGATTTCTAAGCAGGGTTAGGTTTGATTAGAAACCAATAAGATAAATATATTTAATACGAATGTGTTCAGATCTTGCATCAAGGTCTTGGCGTGTGGTCCTTGGTTAACACCTGCTGCTCTCAAGTTTCTGAATGGCTTCCCATCTGGATCTGCAAGTCCCACAGCTTCTTTCCTTCAAGGCCTATTCTTGGCTTACATACGACAAGTCTTTACAGCCTGCTTTCCTGTTCTGTTCTGCTCTGCTCCCCTGGAGGTCCTTTCCCCTACCTCTGCCTCTGTCTGAATATCTTAATGGTGATTCCAAAGACGGCAGAAGCTAGCTTTTTACCATTGGACTTGCATTCCCTGTCAGAGCCTCACTTGTTCTGGAGCAAGGTGTGAATGAGTGCAGTATAATGGAGTTCAGGGATGATGTTGATGATGACAAACGGAGTGGGCATGATTTTCACAGTCAGGAGCTCAGCTCTCGGTTTTTGTGGCACCTCAGTATTCTTCCCCGTGATGTGTAGTGTTCCAGGCTGGCAGCATGCTGTGAACAATGAAAATTGCATTCTGTAGTCTCTTTAGATATGCTGTGACTTGGCAAGGGCTGAAAGCAAATCATGCACCTGCGTAACCTTTTCAGCTTAACAAAGAATTGTGTCTCTCTTCCACTCCCTCTCTCCCCCTCCCTTCCACAGGAAAGGCTCCCAGACGACAGTATGAACAAGCCCTAATTAAGTCTTTCCTCAGATCTCGATGTCTTTTCCTCCAACATTTTCTTGGGTTTAGATATGTAATTAAGAGGAAAGCAGAGAAGCAAAATCAGGTATAAGATGCAGCTGGGAATTGGGAGCTATCTGATGGCAAGTAAAGATTCGGACCTCTGCCCTGGCAGCCCTTTTGACAGTTTAAACAGTGCAAGAGTCATGATAAACTGATGGAGGAATTAACATGCTTTTGATGGAAAAATAGGTTGCAGTTATATAACAACATTTTCTCAGACTTTTTGAGTATCTTGCATTTTTGTCTGTCTCTGAATTAAGAGAATTTCAATGTCTTCCAGCCAATATTTAAAGATAATATATATAAGGTGCCTAGTGCTTCCCTAGGGAGTCTATGAACACATGTTTACAATTATACACAAAATCTGGGCTTTTATGTACTTATATAAAAAGAGAGTCTAGGGAGAAAATTTTTGCATGCTACAAATCCGATAAAGGGCTGATAACTAGAATCTACTTAGAACTCAGGAAAATCAACAGGAAAAAAATCAAACAACCCTATCAAAAAGTGGGCAAAGGACATGAACAGAAACTTTTCAACAGAAGACAGAATAATGACCAAAAAAACATATGAAAAAATGCTCAACATCTCTAATCATCAGGAAATGCAAATCAAAACCACAATGAGATATCACTTATCTCCCGTTATACTGGCCTTTATCAAAAGGTCCTAAAACAATAAATGTTGGCGTGGATGCGGAGAGACAGGAACACTCATACACTGCTAGTGGGACTGCAAAGTAGTGCAACCTCTGTGGAAAGCAATATGGAGATACCTTAAAGAGATATAAGTAGACCTACCATTTGATCCAGCAATCCCATTACTGGGCATCTGCCCAAAAGAACAAAAGACACTCTATAAAAAAGATACCTGCACCCGAATGTTTATAGCAGCACAATTCACAATTGCAAAGATGTGGAAACAACCCAAGTGTCTGTCAATACATGAGTGAATTAATAAACTGTGGTATATGTATACCATGGAGTACTATTCAGCTTTAAGAAACAATGGTGATGTAGCACCTCTTGTTTTCTCCTGGATAGAGCTGGAATGCATTCCACTAAGTGAAGTATCCCAAGAATAGAAAAACAAGCACCACATGTACTCACCATCAAATTGGTATTAACTGATCAACACATAAGTGCACGTATAAGAATAACATTTATTGGATGTTGGGCAGGGGGGAGGGGGGAGCAGGGACGGGTATATGCATACACAAAGAGTGCGATGCGCACCATCCGGGGAATGGACATGCTTGAAGCTCAGACTTCGGGAAGAAAGGGGGCAAGGGAAACATACGTAACCTAAACATCTGTACCCCCATAATATGCTAAAATAAAAAAAAATAAAAAGAAAGTCTATAGATTTTTATCATGTCTCCATGGGGTTCAAGACCCACCTCTTTTCCCAAAGTTTAACAACCACTGGGACAAAATCTGGAAGGATGGCCACATTTGGAAGCCATGAAGAGAGGGCGGAGCCTATAAAAGTTAGAAAAGGATGGAATCCCCAGGCAGCCCCATGGGAGACAGTGCGGTGGTTAAGCTCATGCACTCTGGAATCAGATACATGTGGGCTCAGACCCTAGTGCCTCCATTTATTAACTATGCTGGCTGTGTGACCTGGGGCAAATTACATCTCTAAGACTCAGTTTTCTCATCTACAATATGGGATGATAGAGCCTACTTCATAGAGTTGTTACAATGATTGAGGCTATCCGTACAGCATGTCTCCCTGCTTCCTCGTTGATTTGTGTGTGTGTGTATTTCTATGGTCTCTGTCTCTACACGTATATTTTACATTTTCATATTCACTTTATGTCTCTTTCTAGGCCAAGTGCAGGCACAAAAGGCTCTGAGTTTTGTTCTGTTGTTTTTGTTTTTTCTTTTTTGCCATTAGGAAAATAATCAGTGTGAGATGGTGTCCTTGGCTGAATAGTCTTCTTTTGGCTCCTCCTGGGCCTATTTGCCGGCCAGGCTGTCAGCCACATATTTGACTTTTCCGTCCAGGGCAGGGAGCAGTACAGGCTAGGAGCCTGGTGCCTGGAGCCAAGTGAGCCAGCCTCCTTTGGGAAGGAGAGACCAAATGAGCCCTAGGAGGGAGAGCCTGTCTTCCGCAGTGGCCCAGATAGCAGAAGCCTAGGCAGCTGCCTGTGTTGTGAGCTACTTCCTTTTGTAATTTGTGCAATAGGCCAGAAGATGGGGCTCTTGACCCTGGAGTCAAGGGCCAGAGGCTTTGACATTTTCCCACGTTGGAACTGGAGGAAAATCAGATCCATCAGAGCTTCCAGGAATCACCTCTACTTCTGTATTCCTCTCCCTGCCCTGCCCACTTCACTTCTGCCAGAGGTGGGACCTGTCTTCCAGGGGAGTGGGGAATGCGGGCACATTTTTCTTTTGACCACTATCCTTGGCCCCTCCTGATTTATCACATCGCCAGAGTCAGGCTAACTGATTCTTGCCTCAGGTTTCCCTCTCTAATCCATCCTGGCCTAATGGCAGATGATTTCAGAGATGGTACTCCTTTTTTATTTTTTTTTTGAGACAAGGTCTCACTCTGTTGACTGGGCTAGCTGCAGTGGCGTCATCACAGCTCACTGCAATTTCAAACTCCTGGGCTCAAGGGATCCTTCTGCCTCAGTCTCCTGACTGGCTGGGATGACAGGCATGCACCACCATGGCTGGCTAAGTTTTCAGTTTTTTCTAGAAATGGGGTCTCATTATATTGCCCACGCTGGTCTTAAACTCCTGGTCTCAAGTGGTCCTCCCACGTTGGCCTCCCAAAATGCTAGGATTACAGATGTGAGCCACCTCGCCCAGCCCTGGTACTATTTTTATAAGACAGAGCTTCTCACCCCCTCAGAGAAACTCTCCCCACCCCATGCCAGTTGCTCTATCACACAACCCTTTATTACTTCATAGTAACTATTATAACTTGTAATTATCTTGTTTGTTGACTTACTTACTGTCTCCCCGTTCGTTCCATTGTAAGGCTCACGAGGCCAAGGATCCTATTTGTTTTATTGCTGTTTTCTCAACACCCAACACAGGGCTAGATACATAGATTCTCAGTAAACGTGTTTTGAATTAATAAATGAATAATTGAATCCCAGCTGAATGACTGCCTGACCTTGAGGAAGCTGCTTAACTTCTGAGCCTCAGTTTTCTTACCAGTGAAATGGAGAAATAACAGAGATGTTATGACTGTTAAATGACACAATACATTTATATCACCAAACCCAGGGCCCGGTGCATGGAAGTGTTCCTAAAACCTTCAGCAGTGTCCTACTTTCTGTCATATAAGAAAAACAAAGCCTGAACTAATTAGCCAGCTCTGCAATTTGAACACTGCCTTTCTTTATGACAACTTTTACATCCTACTGCTTTTCTCAATAACTTTCTGCTCTGGCCCAAATTGTGCTACCCTGAATGGGCCATATGCATTACTACTCTTTTTTAAAAATTATTTTTAATTAATTAATTATATTTTTAGAGACAGGGTCTCACTCTCTTACCCAGGCTGGAATGCAGTGACACGATCATAGCTCACTGTAACCTTGAACTCTTGGGCTCAAGCAATCCTTCTGCCTCAGCCTCCTGAGTAACTAGGACTAGAGGCACATGCCACTATGACCAGCTAAGTTAAAATTTTTTTTGCAGAGATAGAGTCTTGCTATGTTGCCCATGCTGGTCTTGAGCTCCTGATCTCAAGCAATCCTCCTGCCTTAGCTTTACAAAGTGCTGAGATTACAGGTGTGAACCACCACACCTAGCCTTGCATTACTACTCTTAAGTCTTTGCCCAAAGCTTGAGATGCTTGCTCTCCTTACCTTGACTCAACTAAATCTTACACATATTTTCAGACTTAGCTCAAACTCATATCCTCTGTGTCACCTTCCTGAAGTGTCTTTAAGTTATAAAGATCATTTTCTCTTCTGAATTTTTGTAATCTTTGTTATCTATATTATTCATATGGCTCTTATTCTATGTTGTATTGTTTTGTCATTGTATTAACATATATCTTGTTTCCTACATTAGACTATTAAGCTCCTTGGAGATACATATTTTAGATTTCTCTGTATTTTCAGTGCTACTTAGAATTATATGTTAATAGGTATTCAACACACTTTTAATTAAGTTGAATTAAGAAGCATGTGTATTTTCTAACCACTTTCTATGTGCCCAGCACTCTTTGAGACTCTGTGGAGTGTACAGATGGGCATAAGAAAAATAATCATCACCTTCAAAGACCTTATAATATTGTACTAAACTAAAGTCTACATATAAAGTACTTAAATAACCACAGCATGGTAACTGCTGTAAGAAAGATCTGAAGTGCTACGAGGATTCTGAGGAGCGAGAGATCACATTTGTTAGAGATGTCAGGAAGAGTGAAATAAAGAAGGGCTTCTTGGAAGAGGTGGCTTTTGAAGGATGGTCAAGATTTTGATGGGCAAAAATGGGGTTGAGGGTGGGATGCAAATTCCAGATTCTAGTGGGACGATTAGGAAAGAGATGGACAGGAACACTAAAACTCAGAAACTGCACATGGGGCTTACACGGGAGATCAGAAATATGGTTCTGCTTCAGGGATACTGGAGCCCAATCTTGTTTCCAATTTCAGGGCTAATGCAAGGGATGGTATGCAGGGACCAAAACTTTAACATGTACCAGACTGTGTTCCCCAAGTGTAGCTTCTTTGGAGGCTGAGAACTATTTGTAACAACTCTTTTCCCCTAATAATGTGGGCTCACCTACAGCCTGTTGTGATAGTACATATAAAACAAAATGCCGCTTTCCTCTTCTTGGGGCTACAGAATTGTTAATGATTTTAGCCAGCCTCTCTTTTCTTTCAAACCGAAATCAAATTGAATGCATTATTCATGATTTTCTAACCTTGTCTTAGATCAGTAGTTCTGTTGTTAAATAATAACTTGCCTTAGATCATTTCTTGGAAAAGTTGGAAGTGTTTTTGTGGAATGACTTCAACAATTATCCTTAGCTCAACTCTGTTTTTTGCTGCCAACCTGAGACTCAGGGAGAACACCTAAGTCATAGACAGTATGCGAAGGGGCCTGATCACTGCCTACTTGCTTCTCTTTAATGCTATTTGATCTGGCCTCTAGCTCAGGGATTAACAATTAATTTTAGAAGGCCCTCTCCCCTCCTCCTCAATTGCTTCCTCCTTCAATTCTGAGGGACGTTTTTCCCGAAATTTAAAAATCACCTCTTAAGGAATAAAATCAGAATAGGCAAAACCGACCCTTTCCCAGTTTCCAAGGGTCAGGTGCAGCTGCAAATAGAAGCAAGAGATTTTCAATTTCCAGCAAGCAGTTGGAAGGACCTTCAAGCCCAGAGGCCCCTGAAGGGAGGGAGGCGGTTTCCACGGCAACCGGGCCCTGGAGCGGTTGGTTCCTCCGGCTCCCTCCTCCTCCTGGTAGCCCAGGGTACCGCCGGACAGCGTCCTCCCGTGCTCCGCGCCCTGATTGGCTGCAAAGGCCGCTCGCTGATTGGCTGCGGCAGATGCCTCGCGGGCCGGTGGCTATGGAGGCGGCGGCGGTTGATGGTTGACCGTTGGCTCCAGGGTTGGGGTCGCTGCTTGGGTGATCCGCTCAGACTCCACCAGACTGACGCTCGGCCTGGAGCCCGCGGGGGAGACCTAGTTCGGCTCCGCCATGCCGGCCGGGAGTAACGAGCCGGACGGCGTCCTCAGCTATCAGGTAGGGCTCCGCCTCCCGCCCCTCCCCGGGGCTCAGCCTCCTCATCCTCTGCCCACCCTCCTTCCTTCTGCCCCCAAGTCCGGGCTTCCCAGGCCACTCCCTGAGGGCGAGGGGAGGCCAACCCGGGACACCAGGGGGCGCTCCGGGAGGTTGGAGATCGGGCCGGGGTTGCGAGAGGGTGACCTTGGCCCGAACCTGGGAGCCGGCCCATCACTGCCGCATCCCTTGCGCCGCCGAGGAGCCCTGACGGCCGGCGGGCGGTGACCTCTGTTCTCCTAGGGTCTTCCCTGTTGAAAGAGGCTGGCTTCTGGCGTCCCGTTGTCCTGCTGGAATGTGGGCAGAAAGGGTGCCCAGGGACCTTGCACTGGTGGGGCAGGTCTTCTCTTTGTGTTTTTATTTCTGGGGGTTCCAGGTTCCTCAGTGGTTTGAGGAAGAGCCAGAAAGACTGGAGCCTGGGACTAATCCCTGTTAATGCGGCCAGCTTTGGGAATCCCTCCGCCTCATTGCATAGACACCTGCCAAGTTCTGGGTAGCGAAGCACAAATGGGCTGGGGAAGTGTCGAGGGGTCAGGAACAGGTGCTCGTTTAAGGGAATGAGAAAACCAGGTTTAGGAACTGGTAACTGAACTGTTGGGGTTGCTAATGTAAGGGAAAGCATTGAACTAGGTGTTAGAGTCTGTAGGTTCAAATGCTGCATCTGCCTCACACAGGCTTTGTGACCTTGAGTAAGTCACTTGCCTCTTTGAACCTGTTTCCCCATCTATTAAAATGGGAATGCTATATCTGCTTTGTCTACCTCACAGGGTTGTTTTGAGGATCAAAAAGGTGCTATTTGTGAAAAGGCTTTGTGAAATAATGTTTATTGTGTGATGGCCAGTAAGTGAGTGTAGCTCATTGAATTCTCACTTCCCCTTTCCTGTGCGATCAGATGGTGTGGTCACTGCCCCGGAAAGAGGGCTTGAAGGGGAGTCAAGTCTGAAGTGGAGGGCTGTGAAGAGGATAATGGACCATCTCAGGAGGGATGACATGTCTTGGAAACAAGTGGCATGTTGACGTCAGGGATGGTTTCCGGCAGGGAAAACATTCTGAGTTAGTAGCAAAATGGGTACCAGATGCTGACTGTCTCTCTTCTTCCTGGTAATAGTTTGCTAGTTGAAGAGCCATACTTCCTTCTTTGCTCGCTCAGTCAAAAGGGGAACAATATCTAAAATTTTGGAAAATCTTTCCATATTTAATCCTCTTAAGACCTATTAAGTGCATTTAATCTGTTTGAGATACAATGATGAGCAAAAATAGGCGATGTTCTTGCCCTCCTGAAGCTTACCATCTAGTGGGGGAGGGGAGAAGTGTAACCCTTTCTAATCAAATAATCACACAAATAAATATATTATTATAAACTGTGATAAGTGCTTTTAAAGAAAGGTAGTGCTATGAGTGTGTATAACAGTGGTTCCAGCCTTGGTCTCAGATCAGAGAAGATTTGCTAAGGAAGAAAATTTGAGCAAAGAGCTAAAGAATGAATAAAAGTCACCTGAAGGAAGAGGGAGATCAAAGGGCCTTGGAGGCAAAGAGAACACATACACAAAGGTTCTGTGGCAGAAGGGACCACATCTGGTTAGAAGACCTTAAAGAAGGTCAGTGTGGTGGAGCCATAGGAAGTGATGAAGGGAATGATATGAGATGTATTCTGGGGTCATAACATACAGAGCCACTACAGTCTATACCAAGGGAGTTAGTATTTATCTGAGGAACAAGCGGAAGCCACTGGAAGGGTTTAAGCAGGGAGGGGAAAGAGGAGGGCGAGAGAGAGGGAGAGAAGGCATGAGAGAGAGAATGAGATTGTGATCAGATTTTCCTGTTGAAAGGTCGCTTTGGCTGCAGTGAGAACAGACTGGAACGCATGTGAGGAGATAGTGTCCTTAACATCCACAATGTGTCCTGGTTATAATATTGAGGGCATAATTATGCTTAGGTATCTGTTAGTGTTCTGTGAAATTCATAATTCGTAAATGCTTCTAGAGTGGGATGGAAAAATAACTGTCTCCTTTACATCTAGTTTGTGAAAATTTCATGGGTGGTGGTGTGAGGAGAGGAGAAGGAATAGAGTGGGAACAGTAGGACCTCATGAAGGCTGGAGTCAGGTAATGGGCAAAGAAGAACCTGAGAGAAAGAAGAAAAAAGAATGAGGGTAGAAGGAGGACGGGAAGTGGGGATGGCTCAGAGGAGACACAGTCAACTGATTGGCAACTACCAATAAAGCCTCCTGTATGCCAGCTAGACTGTGTGCAGGGGAGATGGGCCTTGCAAAGTGAGTAGATTGTGTAATTTCATGTAAACAGGTTCCAGACATCACATCTAAATATCGTAAGTCTATGCTGCTTTCTCTGGTGTGGACTACTGCCTTAGCCTTCTAAAAGTTCCCTCTGCTTTCTTTCTCATCCTTCTACAGTCCACTTTCCACATGTTAGCCACAGGGAGCCTCTAAAAACACAAATCAATCAGATCTTGTCATATCCTACCTTGAAAGCCTTCAATGGCTTCCCAGGGCATTTTAGAATAAAATTCAAACTCTTTATCATGGTCTACCAAGCTTTAACATGATCAGGGCCTTGCCCACCCTCCCAGGACTGCCTCTTCTACTCTCTTACCATGTACCACTTCTCTGGCTTTCTTTCTATTTTTTTAATTTGTTAAGCTCCTTTATACCTCAGGAGCTTTGTTCTTGTCATTCCCTCTGCCTAGGACACTGTTCTACGCAGGCCTTTTCATGACTCACCTTGAATGGCACCTCTTCAGAGTGGCTTTTCCTGACCTTTACCACTAATTTTCCTCTTTCATATGTTTCTGTTTTATGTTCTGATTTATGTTTCTTGATAGCACATATATTCCATTAGAGTAGAGGAGGAGGGAAAAAGGGGGAAAAAAAGCACATATAACTTATATGAAGTGTTCTTGTTTTGATTTCTTATTATCTTTTCAGAGGCTTCCTGAGAGCAGGAGTCAGGCAAAGAATCTTGTCATCTAGCACAGTGTCTAGTATAAAATTGGTACTCAATTACATGAGTAAATGAACAACTCTCCCGTATCCAAAGTCAAGGTGCCTCTCCTTAAGGAGCTCATGGTCTGGATAGGATGAGCACAGAGTAACAGATGGCCATTACTCGATTACACAAAAGCTCTCCCTTCTATACTGCCGTATCTTTGCTCAGGTATTGAAGCTAGAAAATCTTTCCCCTTCTCTCAACCTAGAAAGTTTCATTTTATCCATCAAGGTTTGGCTCCATATCACTCTATCCGAATTCATCAGTTTCCCCTGCTCACAACACCTACCAAGTGCTATCACTTCTCCCATCCACTAACTTATGAAATATACATATTCATCTCTGCTGCTCACCTGAGGCTCTCTTTGTTGTTACTGTCGCGTTAACTTTTATTGAGCACTTGTCACGTGCCAGGCACTGTGCTAAGTGTTTTCCATGAATTATCTCATTTAATGCTCTCTATAACCCTGAGAGTTATGAATCTTTATTATCCCCATTTTTCAAATGAGCAAACTGAGAGACAGAGAGGTCAAGTAACTCCTAATAAGTGCCAGAGCTGCCTGCGGCTCTGCCAAATCCAAGGCTGCCTTTCTCCAAAGGATGTGCTTTTAATCACTGAATTACTGTAGGTGTGTCTTTGACATCTAGATCAGTGCCTGGCTCTGAGTGAGCACTTAGTAAGTGTTTGGGAAGATAGGAGTGGAAAGAGACTGGAATGAGGGAGACCAGCTAGGAGGCTGTTGGTATAATTTAGGATAAGTTCACGAAGGCCTCCATTATTTTTATGAGATCTCTGGAAGTGGTTATTGAAATTTTAAGAGTCAATGAGCTCTTAAAGGGTGTAGTAATAGAGTAAGAAGTTCAGAAAGCTTTAGAGAAAGTCTCTACTTTGGACTGGAACTGGGGACATGTTATAGCTTCACAGTTCTCCTCATCAGTGTTTTCAGAACCAAGCAGAAGGAGAGGTTGGAGCCCTCAGCATTTGAGCCAAGTGGTGCTGGGAACTGAAAGGAAGTCCCGGGAGGGTGGTGGCAAAGGGGGAAGTAAGTGAATTCGGACAATTACCAAGGCTTTTATGTGGATCAGGCCTGCTCAGAATGGGAAATTTTGCAAAAATTTTCAGAATAACAAGTCCCGGTAAATGGGTGATAATTGAGAAACATGGCCGATGGGAATAGAGTCACACCCCATGTCTTACGGTGGACCTGAAAAAGCTCCAAGACAAGAGTTCCTGGAGGAGGCCTGAATTCTAGCGCCCAGTGACTCTGGCGTATGTTGGAGCTCAGTAAATATTTGCTGAGTGAATGAATGAATGAATGAATGCTCTGTAAAAAGCAGGTCAACTTTTCTGAGGGTCAAAGTCAGTTTATGGTAAGAAGTCAGTAAATATTTGCTCAATGTTATTGAAGAAAAGTATCAACCATAGATAGCAATTTCTCCTCTCAGCACATTGCAACATATAATCCATATCCCTCTATCCTCTCCTCACAACATGCTAGGTGTTCTTTACATGTGCGAGAACAGGGGAACCTGTGGGCATTCTCTTTAGCTGGTCTTACCAGCTCTGCTTTAGTAGGAGAAATGTGGGCTGACTTGCCAAGCAAAGACTTGAGCAGAGAATTAGGGGACGATTCAGGCTGCAAATTTACTTCCTTCAAAATCTGTAGATAATCTTAGCTCATGGTTTGCCTTGACAGAGTAGACAGGGCTTACAGGAGTAATCAGGACACAGAAAAGCAATCATGTTTATTCTAAATCTGCTGCTAGGTAACAGCAACAAATCTTAGACAATGGAAAGGTTGGTTGTTACCTATGAGGTAGTGACAAGTTTACTGGTCTGGTCTTGGTAATCAGAAGGTCATAGTGTATATATTAGTTTTCTGTTGCCGCCATAACAAATTACCACAAATTTAGTGGTTTAAGCAACGCAAATTTATCATCTTACAGTTCTGTGGTTCAGAAGTCCAACACAGGTCGCACTGGGCTAAAATCAAAATGTTGGCAGGGCTGTGTTTCTTTCTGGAGGTTCTAGGAGAGAATCTGTTTCCTCCCCTTTTCCTTCTTCTAGAAACTGTCTGCTTTCCTTGGCTTACAGTTCCCTTTCTCCATTCCTTTCTCTATCTTCAAAGCCAGAAACATAGCATTTCTCAGATGCTCTTGTCATCACATCTTTCTCTGACTCTACTCTTCTGCCTCCCTCTTCCACTTTTAAGGATCCTTGTTATTACATTGAGATTACATTGTGGTTTACATACTCCAGGATGATGTCCTTATTGTAAGGGCAGCTGATTAGCAACCTTACTTCCATCTACAACCTTAATCCCCCTTTGCCATGTAAAGTAACATATTCACAAATTCTAGGGATTAAGATGTGCATCTCTTTAGGCGGCCATTATTCTCCCTATTACAATGTACTAACTAGTAATCTGTACTGAACAGGAGTGACTCCAAGTGGGATTTCATAAAAGAATCACTGAGAAACCAGAGCCATTTTGGAATTTTAGGCCTCTAGCATGCTGCTGAAGAGTCAGAATGGGAAGCTCATGCATATTCAGGAATTCATGGCCTGGAGGTCTGGAATACCTGCACAAGTCCTTGTGGAACCCATTTTCCTGCTATAGGTTGTCTGCATTGAATAAGGAAATAATTGAGCGCAATAGAGAGTTGGGGATCTGTGGGTCAGATTTAGTGATGGGGTCTATAAGGGGCCAGAATTCAAAGTCTCTGCTAGATGAAGAGGAAGATTGAAATGAATAAGGAGATGGAAAACTATTGGAGGTCTAGTCAGTAAAGAGGAAGTTTAGAATACAAGGTTCTAGAGCACTAAGATTTAAGAAGGTAATAATGTAGATCTGACTGAAGCTATTCACACTATGGGCATTAAGCTGTGATTAGGTGATCTGAGCTCTTTGTAATAACCAGATTGTTTGCTTTTGGCAATAGTAACATATAATGTTAATAAGGAACGCAGACAGACTTGACTTGAAGTTCTTCCTATATCACTTAGTTCTTATGAGATCTTAGCCTTGATTTAGGATTGTTCTGAGGATTCAGTGAGGCAATCCGTATAAATCACAATGCTAGGCATGTAATAAGTGCTCAATAAATATTTGTTCCTAATACTAATTGTATCAGCAGTTTGCTCATTAAAAACTCTGAAATTCAGCCAGGCACAGTAGCTCATGCCTGTAAGCCTAGCACTTTGGATGGCCAAGGTGGGAGGATTGCTTGGGGTCAGGAGTTCGAGATCAGCTTGAGCAAGAGCAAGAGCAAGACACCATCTCTATAAAAAAATGGAAAAATTTGCCAGGTGTGGTGGCACATGCCTATAGTTCCAGCTACTTGGGAGGCTGAGTTGGGAGGATCACTTGAGGCCAGGAGTTTGAGGTTGCAGTGAGCTATGATTGTGTATTTAGTTGGGGCAGCAGAGGGAGACCCTGTCTCAAAAAAAAAAGAAAGAAAAAGAAAAGAAACCCTGAAAGTCATCTCTATATTTGTTGATTTCAAAATGGTTGAATGTATCAGAACTCAATAAACATTTGACTCTTTTTTTTTTGTCTAGGTGGGGATGGAGGTAGGGTGGAGTAGGAAGGCATTATATACAATTTCTGAAAACACTGAATCCTTAGGGAAAAATTGAAAGGGTTTTTTGAGGTAAAAAGTCAGACCTATTGCAGGAAAGGAGGTGGGGTTTAGTTGGGCAGGTAGACCACTACGTGGGTGCAGAATGAAGCAGCAGGGGAAGTGTGTCAGAGAGAAAGCTCCCTTCTTTCCCCTCCCCTGCAGCCTCTGTGGCTGCTTGCAGGAGCTGGGGCCATTATGTAAGACTCAGCTCTGCCCCTGCCTTTTAATTTGTCCATTAACTGTAAGTGAGAATCTGGTCTGCTACTCAGCTGTAATTCATTCATTTTTCAAGGCTCATAACAATGCTTTCTCTCTCAAGACCTGCCTTGCAATTTCAATGTTTTAATGTGTATTTAACCCCTTTAGTTCTTTTTATCTTATTTAGTCCTAGAGGTAGGCAGTCAAAATCAATTCACATTTATGTGGTGGGTCATTGTCAGTGAGCTGGGAGGAAATACAGGAAAGAGGATACGTAGAAACAGGGCTTTTTCTGTAGTTCACTCTTCTTTTCCTTCCTCCCTCTTTTCCTTTTTCTCCTAAGCATATATATATAATGTTTCTTATGATTCTAATTTTTTCTGAGTCACAAGCCCCTGTAAGAATCTGATAAAAGTTATGAACGCTCTCCCAAGAAAAATGCACATTCACACATATTCTAACAGATCCTGTGAAGCCCATTCCCCCTAGAAATCCATGCACTCCAGGTTGAAAAGTCCTTTTTTCCATAAATAATGATAGTATCAGAGGAAATAATAGCCAGCTAGTGAGGAATCTGCAGCAAGCACAGACCATGCAGACCTGATGTTCCTTTCTTTTCATTTTTAATGATTTCAGGCAAACTCTGTATAAATTTCAAGCACATACCAAAGTAGAGAGATTTGCATAATGAATCATCATGTACCAATGACTTGGCTTCAACAATGAACACACCATCTTGTTTCATCTATGTCTCCATCCATTCTCCAAATCGCAGACATCATTTCATCAGTAAAAATTTCAGTGTGTATCACTAAAAATTAAGGACTGTTTTTTAAATGAAGTAACTGACATATCACAAGATTATTATTATGCTTAAAAAGTAACAGTAATTCCTTAATATAATCAAATATTCATTTAGTTTAAATTTCTGTGCCTTTTAATTCTTTTTTTTTTTTAATACTTGGTTTATTTGAAGCAGTATCCTAACAAGGTCTACATATTCACATCCAAGCCTGACCTTTTGAATGCTTTGGCTAATGGTTATTGACAGTGGCTCTGTTTTCTTTGGCAAGACAAAGTGAAGGAACAATTAGTCAATGAATTTAGGCTGTGGTTAACCAATCTAAATGAAGGAAACTACAAACAACAAGTCAATTTCTTAACCTGAATTTTTCAGATGATTAACCTTTCTGTTCATATTTTGCTTTTATAGTCTTGGGGTCAAGAAATCAGTCTTCTCTTCCTCCTCCCCTCCCTTTCTTCTTTTAGATTCCCACTGTGTTTTGTGCTGTGTCAGGTGTCTGTGGATAGTACTAAGTACTGTAATTCTCTGGATATTAAAAACTAGTGGGGAAGCCAACATGAATAATTATTCATGTATATAATTTTCATATATATGGTTTTATGAGAAAATATATGATCAAATATCAAAGAGTTCATAAAACTGAAAAATATTCATTGACATTTATTAGGTACTTACCATGTCCTGTACATTGTACTGGGTGCTAGATACATAGTGGTGAACATAAGACACTTGTGCTCCTAGAACTTACAGGAGCACAAGTTACAGTGCTAAGCTACTGTATTGGGTGCTGGGAAAACAAGGATGAAAAATACGTGGTTCTGGTTCTCAGGGAATTCATGATCTAAAAGGTAAGCTAGGTAAGCAAATAACCACATGATTCCAAAATACAGCTAAGTTTTTTCCGCTTAAAAATTATTCCTCAGAAAGGACTTTTTGTGAGAGTCTTAACAACTCAGCTGGAAGTGAAAACTGATATTCTTTGGGAAATCGTGTTAATTCACTCAAAGGATCCCTGGTGATGAGGAAGACACTGATGTTAAAAGTGCATTTGAAGAATCTGAATACCATTATTTCATAAAAATGTGAAAAAAGTAATATTTCTAAATTAATATATTATTTTATATATATATAATTTTTGAGTTTCATCTCTAAATATTTTTTAGTATGTATCTCTAAAAGGTAAGAATTCTTGAAAAAGAAGCATAGTATCATCTAAAGAGAAAATGATTTCTTTAATATTATAAAAGTTCTAGTCAGTATTCAAATTTCCAGTTGTCCCATATGTCATATTTTTAATTTTTAAGTTTTTAAATACTTGATTTTTTAGGAACAGTTTTATGTTCACAGTAAAATTGAGAGGAAGATGCAGAGATTTTCCATATACCTCCTGCCCCAACACATGCCTAGCTGCCCTCATCATCAACATCCTCCACCAATTTGCTATAATTGATGAGCCTACATTCATACATCATCATCACCCCAAATCCATATTTTACATTAGGGTTCACTCTTGGTGGTGGACAGTTTCGTGGGTTTGAACAAATGTATAATGACGTGTGTCCACCATTATAGTATCATACAACTATTTTCACTGCCCTAAAATCCTCTGTGCTCTGCCTATTCGTCCTTCCCTACCCCTGACCCCTGATAACCACTGATCTTTTTAGTGTTTCCATAATTTTGCCTTTTCTAGAATGTCTTATAGTTGAAATTATATAGTATGTAGGCTTTCCAGATTAGCTTCTTTCACTTAGTGATATATATTTAAGGTTCCTCTATGTCTTTTCATGGCTTGGTTGCTCATTTCTTTCTAGAACTAAATAATATTCTGTTGTCTGCATGTACCATAGTTTAGCCATCCACCTACTGAAGCACATCTTGGTTGCTTCCAAGTTTTGCTAGTTAGGAATAAGGCTTCTATAAACATCTGTATTCAGGTTTTTGTGGGGACATAAGTTTTCAATTCTTTTGAGTAAATACCTGAGGAGCACAATTGCCGGATCATATGATAAGAGTATGTTTAGTTTTGTGAGAAACTGTCATTTGCATTCTCACAAGCAGCGAATGAGAGTTCCTGTTGTTCCACATTCCCTCCAGTATTTGGTGCTGTTGGCTCCTGCATTTTGGCCATCCTAATAGGTATGTAGCTAATGTTTTTTCAAGCTTTCATTTTGTTTGAATCAGGATCCAAATAAAGTCTACACATTGAGATTGCTTCATTGTCTCTTAAAACCCAGCTCTGATTCCTTTTGGTAGAAAATGGTATTTTAAGAGACCTTAATCTAAGTGCTCATGACACTCTTTGCTACTGGTTCATCTTACCAGGCCTTTTGAGAGAACAGAGTCTGGATTTTGCTGACTGTATTCCCATTGTGTTGTTTTCCATGAAACTCTGTTTTACTGTATTTTCAGTAACTTAGCATTTGGATTTAGAGGCTTGATCAGATTCAGGGAAAGTTTATTTGGTAAGATTACCTTATGGGTGGTGGTATGGTCTCCCATTAGGAGGCACATAATGTCTGATTGTCTCTCTTCTGTGATGTTAGCAGCTGTTGAAAATCAGTACAATCCATTAAAGATTACAAAATAATGATGTTCTATCGTTCCTTTCTTTTTTTTTTTAAACATTCCTTTTTCATTTATTCTCTTCCATAATGAGAAACTTTTCTCATCTACTCTACGGTACCACTCTATGGTATAATTTATATAGGAAAACTTCAAATAAATTATTTACCAGTTTTCAAAATAATGAGTTGGTTTATTAGCATTATCCTTCAATAGTGACCAATTAGTTAACTTTTAAAGTGACACCGTAAGCTCATGGATCTTCATATATTTGTTATATTCAGTCTGTGGCAGGTTTTTCCCTTTTTGATGCTCAAATTGTCCTATTTTGGCAAGGGACCACATTAAGTTGGCTTCTGAGTCCTTTTTACACAACTCTAGTTGTCTTTGAGTGCTTCTTTATCGTCTGTGATATGACATTTAGACTCATCTAGTACATTTCCTGCTGAGACCTGTAACCAGGCATTTCTCTGAGAAGCTCCAATTCCTTTTATTACAAAATGGTATTTTAAGAGACCACAATCTAGGTGCTAACGATACTCATTGCTACTGATTAATCATCTGTTTAGGCTGTTTGGGTGGGGAGAGCTAGAAAATATAAAATTTATAAATTTAAAAACATTTAAAAATAAAAATACATCATATAGTCTTTTTTTTTTTTTGAGACAGAGTCTCACTCTGTTGCCTGGGCTAGAGTGCTGTGGCGTCAGCTTAGCTCACAGCAACCTCAAACTCCTGGGCTCGAGCGATCCTCCTGCCTCAGCCTCCCAAGTAGCTGGGACTACAG
>CAUYSK010061266.1:0-21071 GCA_963575035.1 Avahi laniger | reverse complement strand
CCTGGCTCTCTGGGAGGCCGAGGCGGGCAGATTGTTTGAGCTCAGGAGTTCAAGGCCGGCCTGAGCAGGAGCGGGACCCCGTCTCTACTAGAATTGGAAGGAAGTTAGTTGGACAACCGGGAATATATAGAAAAAATTGGCCGGGCATGGTGGCGCATGCCTGTGGTCCCAGCTGCTCCGGAGGCTGAGGCGGAGGGATTGCTTGAGCCCAGGAGTTTGAGGTTGCTGTGAGCTAGGATGACGCCACGGCACTCTAGTCCGGGCAACACAGTGAGACTCTGTCTCAAAAAAAAAAAAAAAAAAGACATTGTGGCTTCCCGCCTCTCTCTCTCTCCCTAGGATTACCAGGTGTGGGGGAAGACAGCTGCCATGTCTCGAGGACACTTGGGCAGCCCTGTGGTGAGGCTCAAGTGGCAAGGAACTGAGGCCCTCAGTCCAACAGCCAGCATGGAACCTCTGTTCCTCGGGCCAACCACCCCGTGAGTTAGCTTTCAGATGGAGGCAGCCTCACGAGAGACTCTGAGCTGGACCCAATGAGCTAGGGCACCCCCAATTCCTGACCCTTAGAACTGGCGTGAGAGCATAAACATCTGTTGTTTTAAGTGCTAAGCTTGGAGGTATTTGATACACAGCACAATGGATAACAAATACAGAGAGACGCTCCTCTATGAAACACTGTGCCATTCTCTACCTTTGCCCCCTCCAGCCTGTCAAGGCGACTTTGATAACTCTTAGACACAGCTCATAACCAAGGAATGTGTCCCCTGCCCACTGAGACCACTGAGAGCTCCTACAGGGCTAGGACCTTCCCTGTCACCTTGCTTTCCTCTCTACTAGCACAGAGCCTGTATATGGTAAATGCTCAGTGTTTGCTGAATACATTTGTGTTTTTTTAATCTCACACAGAGCCTGAAAAATAGCACCTTACTCACAGTAAACACTTAGTAAATATTTTTAATCAAGCAAACAACTTATAAAACTTATTGCCAGCTTAAAAATTATCACTAGCCCCTTCAACACTGACATTTAAGCCAAACATTCTTCATTTGGTAACAGGAGTATAAAAGTATTAATACTTTAAAATACACAGTGCTTGTCTTAGAAATGAATATTTATAATTAAAGTCAGAATAGAATAGTAAAAAATTCTTCTACGGGGAGAATTGTTTTTAAACTTTTTTCAGGAAAAAAAAGTATTTTAGATACACTTTATATGCAGAGCCACCTATGAGAAGGTTGTCCAAACCAGAACCACCAAGAAAGATCTGGCTTCTGGCCTTCTGAGGGCAATACAAGAGAGGAAGCATGCATGGGCTTTCCACGAGCTTGAGTAGTGGGGCTGAAGTGACAACTGACGCGAAAAGGGGCCAGTGGGTTCGCTTCAGTGTTTCCTGACTGCCTGCTGTATGCAGCCGCGTGACGGGGCTGAGGTATGACGTGGAGAGCGTGACTGCACAACACTCGCTGAACCCCTGCTCTCTGCCAGACCGCCTGCTGGTCTTGAAAGATCTCACTGTGAAGTGGGAGAGACAGATGTGGAAATGAGAACACCCTGTGGTAACAGCCATTAGAGAGAGGAACCCTCTTCCCTGGGACACCAAATAGTATGATGGACTCTGCCAAACGGTGCTGTTCCTCCCTGGGAGGCTGTCTGCAACCCCTCACTTACTCACTCAGCAAGTGGCTGTGCCCTTACTATTAAGTGCTGTACCAGGCACATACACAGTGGACGTACCAGGATGGTTCAGGAAGAGTTTGCCGGCGTGGGGCCCATGGTCTAGCGGTCTAGTGGGCAAGACAACTGGTTACGAGATAGTATCTTAGTAAGCAAGGACAGGATTCACAGGGTTTTTGGTGGCAGTGACAGCAGAGATTTAGTTGTACGGCCCAGAGCAGGTTTGAGAGTCACTTCTGAGGTAGTCACAAGGCTGGCTACAAGAAGAAAGCAGTGAGGTTTCTCATGTCGTGGCTTCAGCATCCTCCGGACCCACCAACTAAGCTGTGGAATTGCTGGGACATAGCTCCACGAGGGCGGGAGCATGTCTGTCTCGTTCACCTGAGCGTAGCACCAAGCCTGGCGCGATGCAGGCACTCACTAAAGGCAAATGCAGGTGGTGGCGCAGTCTGCAGGGGTGGGAGAGCTAACAAGCTGAGACTGGGACCTGCGAGGTCAGAAGACAGAAATACGGGTCTGGCTCCCACAAACGCTGCCTTTATTCTCCTGTTGGAGCAGAAGGCTGTGCTCGGAGAGCAGGGACTGCAGTTTGTTTTGATATGCAATCCCAAAGTCCAGGTATGATTTTCTAAGCAGAACAATCAGTTCTTTTTTTTTTTATTTTTTATTTTTTATTTTATTTTTTGTTTTTTCTTTCTTTTTTTATTTTTTTTATTTTTTGGCTGGTCAAGTGGAGCAGTGGGAGTGGAGACAATCAGTTCTTATGGTGAATAATAAGTAGCGTTCGACTGACAATTTGTTTTGCCTAATGATGAGAATAATTATTATAGAAATAATAACTGCTAACACTGAGCGTTTACGTCAGGCACTGTTGTTGGCATTTTAGCCAATTTCCTCTTCGTACCAACCTTATTGTTAGCAGGGCACTAGCAGAAGGTACCACTGTCATCCCCATCAGGGCTTGCGATTAGTTTGATGCTTCACCCTCTCACCTTAAAATTCTTAATATTTGTCAAGTACTTTCATTTTGTATATTTCAGAAACTGTGTAGCAAGTCTTGATCCCCATTTTAGAAAAAATAGGATAATTTTTCTAAAATGGGGATTTTGTTCTAAGGAATTCCTGAGTTAAGTATCACAGCTAAGAGGTAACTGCAGGGAGACTGGACCCCAGACAGTCTGCTCCCTGAGCCCGCTCTTCCCCCTTCTCCACGCTGTCTCACAGCAGAAAACACACCACCTGCAGTCCTGCATCTACCTTTCATCCACACCAGACTGTAAGGCCCCTGAGGGCAAGAGCCGTGTCTTTATCCATCAGTGGATACACCCTCAGTGTTTTACACAGTGCCCAGCACACTGCGGACGCTTAATGAACACTTGTTGAATGAGTAACACAAACACCCTCTAAAACTAAGGAACAGTATCACAATGAGGGAGGGCTTCACAGACTAGAAAACTGAACCTTATGAGTTAAAACCTTTCATCCAAAGTAAATCTTTATACATGAGAGGAAGAAATTGGATACCATATTCTAAAAGTAAACCAACTTGTTTTTCTTTAACTACCTTTTTTGTCTCATGTATCTTAGAGATCTTTTTTGTGACCCTAATTTCTAAATGCTTATTGTTAGCCAACTCTTCCACATCATTAAAACTAGTTTTCAACTGTTTTCAACATTTCAAATCAATGATCAAATAAAAGATCTCAACCAAGAAATATAGCACATTACTATGAAACATTACCAGAAAATATTTTTGTTCATTGCTTTTATTAATCCTATTACAGAATATAAAATTTTCCATGGATGTGTTCTTTATAATACAAATAACAACCAGCAAAAGTAGCTGACATTTACTGAGGACTAGGATGTATATGCAGGTCCTGCGCTAAATGCTTTTCTTGAATTATCTCATTTAATACTCACCAATAACCCCTTGAGTTAGGTTCATTTTTATGTCCCCATTTTCAGATGAGGAAAATAAGGTACAAAGAGGTTATACCACCTGCTCAAGGGTGACACAGCTACAAAGTAGCAGAGTCTGGATAATAATTTACAAGCATGTCCCTCAAAAGTACCTCTTGGTAAAAAGACACTGACTTCTTATTTAAAAGGGGCACCTTCCCTTTCAAACAGAATACATGTTGATATGTTTTGAGATAAAGCTGACAAAAAATATAGTTCACACTTTGCTAACTGTAGATCCTAATCTTATCTAGTTATACAGTAATCACTCTTTAAAACAGACCAACCAAAATCTGAAAATCGAGAAAATAGTAAAGCCCTTTTTGTGCCCTTCCTTTTTCTCTCCCTTTGCTGCGACAATGGGTCGGGTCATCATCTGTGGTGTATGTACCATGCTCCGTAAACTTGTATCTTGCTCCTGTTCTATAATCCTATCTTTCTCTCCTCAATCAACTTCATTTTGTGCTTGCCTTAAAAAAAAAAAGAAAGAAAGAAAACAGTAAAGAAATGGGAACTGAAGAATTCCTGGAGCCTTTGTCCTCTTAACTGGCCCACATCCATCAGACATCACCCCCAGCAAACTGTTTCCTTCCTCAGTTCTCTCAGGCTGTAAAAAACACGGGCTCCCCTCTACCATCAAGACTTAAAACCAACAAAAACACCTAAATTTTGTAAATCTCAGGAACTTTCTATGCCATCACATCAAAGCTCATGGCCAAGCTCATTAACAGTTGTTGCCTTTGAAGGTGACAGTGGGGACCAGACAGAACCCCTGTCCCAGGAAAGGTGGGGAGAGTCCGCGCTGACACGACAGCCCTTTGCACTCTCCAGGTTCCTCTCTGACCAGTGACCCTCTGCCCAGAGTGTCACCTTAGCCCCCTGTGTCATCACAACACCTCCAGCCAGTTGTGCAAAGTGTAAAAGTTTGGGGGGGGGCAGCTTCTGGACAAAAAAGGAGAAAACCCCAATGCCCAAGAGAGCCCAAGGGAGGAAAGAAAAAGGATATGTGGTGCGCTTTCTTGGCAAAAGAGAAAATCTGTAAGCCACTGCAGAGACCACCTAGCAGCTTTATCAGACAGGGAAACTGAGGCTGCCACCAAAGGACAAAGGGAGCCAACCAGGTTCCAACAGGCACCTCCAAGGAACTTTAGGGGCAAGCTCCAGGGCGTCTAGGGGGCGATCCAAGCTTCCCCACGCACCCAGCGCTACCAGCTGGAGCGTCCGACCCTGGGGCCCGCTTCCCGCGGGGATCCGGGGGCCCTGTGGTGTCCGCCCCCGACTTGCAGGAGCCGGGTGTATGCCCCCCCGCCCTCTCTAGAGCCCCCAGGTGCTCGCCCCCAGCACCCCCAGGAACTCACACGTGTCCACTCCCCCGCCCGCGTACGCTCCCCGGCTGGGTGTCGTCAGGAGCCCCGGGCACCCCCGGCCCCAGAAGCCTGCTCCGCACCCCCGGGGGTGCGCCCCCTGCCCGGCCCCCTTTGGGAGCTGGGGAGCGGCGCGCCGTCCCGACCCAGGCGAGGCCCGGACGCCGCGGCCCCACAGTGCGACGTGTCACAGGCCGGGCCGGCTCCTCCTCCCACGGCCGCGGCCCCTGGCGCCCGTGGCGTCCGGCAGGCATGCCAGGCAGGCCCAAACACGCCCGGCGGCCGCTACCTTGTTAGTGGGCACGGAGCGGAGGCGCTTGAAGATGGTCAGGATGTCCTGCTTGCTGGGGTCCCCCATCGTCACCAGAAAACCGGGGTACCGCTGGCCGGACCAACCGGGAAGAGCTGACGACGAGCAGTTGCCGCCTGCGGGAGAGCGACGAAGGGCGAGGGGGCGGGGCCGCGCGTGACGGCCAGACCCCGCCCAGCTCCGGGCAGGCCCCGCCTACGGGCCCGCCCACGGCCGAGCGCGTGCACCGCCCTCTTTCCCAGGGGCCCCGGCTGGAGCGGTGCGGCGGGCCGGTCCCGGCGCTGCGCGCGCGTGCGCAGGAGACTCGCGCGCCTTCGGCCTTCGGCTCTGTTCCGCACAGCCGAAGGATCCAGCTGCGTTTCGGCTGGCTGGTCGCCATTTCTCCGGCGGACTGCTTCCGTGGCCGGGTTCCTCACATCCCCCGCGAATGGCAAAGCCCGAAACTTGCGGGGAAGGGGCCGCCCAGCCGTCCCCAGACACCCGATAGAACGGGCAGGAGCCCAGACGCCGTTTTTTGCTACTCCCGTCTTTACTTTGGCCCTCAGCTTAGGCCGTTCCCTGCCTGGGACGCATTCTCCACCTGAAGTTAGTTTTACTCAAGTATGAGTTTGGGTATAATGCCAACGGAGAGACTGCAGTGCTGGTTGAGGCCAAGAGTGCTCCATCAGAGCTCATTAAGTCTAGACCAGAAACTTGGCTTTTAACCCTGGTGCCTCGGGGCTGCATCTCATCCTTTAACGTTACTAGCTAGAAGGGTTTAAGCCTCTTTTACAACAGTGGGTGTGGAGCCACTGGGAAATGTTGCCTGAGGTTGGCCTTACGGTGGCGGTGGCGGGATAACAGGTTGTGGCGTCAAATGCAATACCTTGGCGCCAGTCCCAGTCCAGCCACCTGCTTCCCTGCTCTGTGGCCTTGATCAAGTCACTTCGCTTAGAAGCGTGGTTTGCTCATCTGTACAAAGGAGTCAAAGGATGTGGAATCGATGCTGAACAGCGCAGGACAGCGGCTGCCAGATAAAGTCCTGCAAAAGCCTTGGTACTGGCCTTTCTACCTTTAGAAGCTAGGAATGTTCACTTAACCTGTCCGGTTAGATACCCCCAGGGGAACTTGGAAGCTTGCAGAGAATGTGAACTCATAAACCCAGGGTTGGAACTTTTCCAAGGAAAGGAAATTTACTACCATCCAGAACAGTACTTTTGTAGACAGGTGTGTTTGAACGGTCTTCCTTATATTGAGTCAAAGTATGCACCCCTGTACTTTGTGTCCATTGGGTACTACTTTGGCCTTACAACGAACACCTAGCATGTTTACAAGGAGCAGTCGTATCCTTCCCAATGGGAATGGGATGATGGCCCCATTTCCTATTCGGAGCTGAAATCTTGCTCTGTTATATATCGGATTAGGGCAGGCTAGTCCACTTTCCACCGCAGAGATCCCTAAGGAGAAGGAAAAAAGGAGTATAGAAGTATAGACAGTATTTACACTGATAGGCAGGTGGGGCTAGGTACTATTTATACACCATCGTCTTTTCTCTCATCTGCTTCCATGTTCTTAATAGAACTTACTAGTGCTTAATATTATATAATATTCTCTCTCTCTCTCTCTCTCTCTCTCTCTCTCTATATATATATATATATATATATCTTCCTCCCCTCTTGAATGTAAATTTCTTGAAATCGGATCTGTTTGGTCTTCTTCTCTATCCCCAGCACCTAGAACAGTGCACATAATGTACATTCAATAAAGATTTGTGGGGCTGGTGTGGTGGCTCATGCCTGTAATCCTAGCACTCTGGAAAACCGAAGTGGGAGGATCAGTTGAGCTCAGGAGTTCAAGACCAGCCTGAACCCTGAGCAAGAGCAAGACCTGGTCTCAACCAAAAATGGAAAAAAAAAAGTAGTTGGGTGTGGTGGTGCATGCCTGTAGATCCAGCTACTCAGGAAACTGAAGCAGGAGGATAACTTGAGCCCAGGAGTTTGAGGTTGCTGTGAGCTAGGCTGATGCCACTGCACTCTAGCCCAGGCAACAGAGGGAGACTGTGTCTCAAAAAAAAAAAAAAAATTGTGGAATGGGCTTAGAATGTAGAAAGCTGCAAAGACTGTTACTCCCAACAAAATAATGAGAAAAGACTGGATAATCTACAAAATTACAAAATTGTAACTTCTTTTTTTTTTATTCTTTTAGAGACAAGTTCTTACCCTTTTGACCAGGCTGGGGTGCAGTGGCACAATCATAGCTCACTGCAACCTTGAACTCCTGGGCTCAAGAAATCTTCCCACCTCAGCCTCCTGAGTAGCTGGGACTATAGACGCGTGCTACCACATTCAGCTAATTTTTTTTATTTTTTGCAGAGATGGAGTCTTGCTACGTTGCCCAGGCTGGTTTCGAACTCCTGGCTTCCAGTGATCCTTTTATGTAGGCCTCTCAAAGTGCTAGGATTACAGGCAGGAGCCACTGTATCCAGCTTGTAACTTCTTTTGAGCATATGAGACAGCTGAGGTTGCAAAGCAACCAAGTAAACTGAATTGCAAAGAGAGGCAAGCCCCTCCAAAGACAGAAGGCAGGAGAGAGAGGTGGCTGCCAGACAATCTGGCAACAGGAAATCACCTAAAATTTTAATGAAGTCTTGAAGGCGAAGCGTGGGTTAGTATGTCAGTTTGGAGTAGCTGGAGGCCTCAGATGCAAAGAGTTTACATTTATTCACAAGCCCTTTTATAAAAAAAAATAATTGGGGGGCGGGGGAGAGTCTCACTATATTGCCCAGGCTGGTCCCAAAGTCCTATGCTCAAGAGAATCTCCCGCCTCGGTCTTCTAAAGTGCTGGAATTACAGGTGTGAGCCATCCACCCAGTTGCCCTTTTTTATAAACCTCCACCAGAAATCCTTCTTCACAGGAAAGATGGGGACTGGCAAAGAGACTGGTGAGAGGCCTCTCCTTGGGGCAGGCTTCCAGCTGCCTCCCCTAGACCTTTCTCTCCTAGAAAACAAAAGCAGCAATCCTAATCTCTCTGTCTCTCTCCACACACGCAAAGATCCATTGCTGCAGGAGAGGAGTAGAACAAAATTTAGTAATCCCAATTCGAGTCCAGAAGAGGACAGGAAATCCTCTCACCCCCAAGAGAGGACAAGCAAAAATTCATTGCTGTGGGGGAAGGATAGAGGCAAAATCCCTCTACTCCCAGGGCAAGGGGCAAGGTCAGGAGACTCCTGGACTCGGAATCCTTCCCCATAGCAAACAGAGGTTGGTTACCGCTGGAAGGGGGCCGGCAACTCCCAGCCCAGACCAACCGCAGGTACAATGCAGGGTTTGCCGTGAGGAAGGCGGGAATGTTGAGAAAGCCTCACCCCTGAGCACCCTTGCCCGCACTCTTAAGCACAAGTTTACATCAGTTCACTGCTAAAGGAATTTGGATCCATGGGCAACTGAACATAAATGGAGCAACGACAAACCAAAACCAAGCTTAACTCCTGCCCAGATTGACCTCAATCCTCCAACATAATGGCCTGACAGAAGTGTGCCCATTTTCAAATGTAAATGCTATTTACTTCTGAATGAGCTCAGGAAATTTCACCCCAAAATATGACTCCACTGGAAGGGGATTTCCCTCTGTGTAAACCGGACTGACCCCATCAAAAGATCAAAGGAGAATTGACTCCCCTTCCTCTCCCAGTTATCCCCACGTACTGCAGAATGCAATCAGACCTAGCCCCCGTCACTTAAAACAAAATACCTGTCTCTGTTAATTTACAAGTCAATCTGTTTCCCCATACATTCATCCTCCCTAGCAACCATCTAGCCCCTAAACAGAATTACCTACACTCCTTATTCCCCCTCAAGATAAAAATATCTGAACTTCATTGGGATATTGGGTAATTGTTCTGTGATTCTCCCCATGTGCATGGTAAATAGACTTTTCTCTTATTAATCTGCCTTAATTGTGAGGTGATCTTTCAGCGAACCTTCAAGGAGAAGGGCAAGTTTCCCTGCACCCCTACACGTCAATCTCTACACCAGGGTTTCTCAGTCTCAGCACTATTGACATTTGGACCAGATAAATTTTTATTGTGGGGACAAAATCACTCTGGCGAAAAACCACTGTTCTGTACTCAATGTCCAATATTCCATAAAAAATTATGAAGCACAAAAAAATTGAGGAAAAACAACCTGTTGTAGAGGAATAAAGTAATCAACGGGTAATAGGACCAGACTCTAGATGCTGGAACTATCAGAGAAATACTTTAAAAATAACTACGAGCATTATGTCAAAGGAGCTTGCAAAAATGTGGGCAACATATATGACAGGACGGGGAATTTCAGCAGAGAGATGTAAATTCTAGGAAAGAATCAAATGGAAATACTAGAAACAAACAGCAAGGAAACCCGGCGGTATCAAAGATGAAGAACTCCTTTGACGCCTCCTCAGTAGACTTCACACAACTGAGCATGATGACAATAGGTCAATAGAAATTGCCCAGCGTGAAACAAAAAGAGAAAATTAAAGAATGAAACAACAGAAAAGAGCATCTAAGAGCTGTGGCACAATAGTGAACATTTACTTACAGTCCCAGAAGGAGAAAACACAGAATGGGGCAGGAAAAAATGTTTGTAGACGGTACTGACGGAGAATTTGCCAAAACAAGTGACAGTTACAAAAACCACAGATCCAAGAAGATCAGAGAAACTGCGAAAAGATAGACGAGGGTAAATCGAGGCATGAAAAGATAATCAACATGATTGATGACGAGGGAAATGCGAATCAGAACCACGATGGGACGCCACTGCACACCTGTTAGGATGGCTAAGATTCTGAAACCTGCCAATACCAGCCAAGTGCTGGAGAGGATGTGGAGCAACTAGAACTCTCATGCAGTCCCCCAAACTGGAAACGACTGAATGTCCACCAATTAGCAGACAAATAAACACATTCTGGTACAGTTGGCCCTCCATATCAGTGGGTTCTGCATCCACGGATTCAACCGACCACAGATAGAAAATATTTTTTAAAAAATTGTGCCTGTACTGCACATGTACAGACATTTTTCTTGTCATTATTCCCTAAACAACACAGTACAACAACTATTTACATCGCGTCTCCATCGTATTTGGTATTGTGAGTAATCTAGAGATGATCCGAAGCACACGGGAGGATGGGCACAGGATATACGCAAACACTACTGTTAGGTTTGCTCCAGGTGGGAACTGAATGCGGTTAATAGAAAACTAAGGTCTGTAAAACAACAGCTGCAGGAGTCTGGAGAGTCCCCGGACGTTGCGAATCTCACAGACGGCTGCAGCCAGCATCCCTATCCCGCCTGATAAGGACCCTTATTTCTACAGGATGAGACAGACGCAGGGGTCCCAGAAATTGGTTGTTAAAAAAATTTTATTATAGTGGCTGTTCTCGCCCAGGTTACTCACTCTCCCCTGAGAAACCCTCTATAAAACCCAAGGCTTTCTCCTCCATCAGGGTGGATGCTCTTTGGCCTCCACGCATCTGCACCCAGATGCTCAAAATAAACAGCATTTTGCTACACATGAGGCTTCATGTGTCTCTCTCTCGGCTCTGGACCTAACAACGACACCATTTTATTTTATTTTATTTTATTTTTTTAAATTTTAATAATTTTTTGCACTTTGGGAGGCCTGAGGTGGGAGCTACACCATTTTATATCAGTCACTTAAGCATCGTGGATTATAGTGTCCAAGGGGAGTCCCGAAACCAGTCCGCCCAGGATACCAGGAGATGACGGTGTTTATACAGTAGAGGACAACTCAGCCATAAAAAGAAACCTGACGGAGACAATTGCACCAGCGAATCTCGGAAGGATTATCCTAGGTGAAGAAGCCAGTCACAGAAGTCTGCGCGCTGTATCATTGCATCTATACGACATCCTGGAAGTTCCTGTGGTAGAGGCAGTAGTCAACTGACTCTCGCACATTAAGGTAAAGGTGACGCTGAGATTCAGAGTGCTGTGGGAGACAGGTTCACTTTCTTGAGGAGCTAAAGGGAGGTTTTTAGAGAAGGACCTGTTCTCCTAATGACTAATAAGTATTGTCCCTCTTGTGGAGTATTTGCATTCTAAAAGCCATCAAACTTCATTAAAGGGATTTATCACTAAGGTTTTATCCCCTGAGGTGGGAAGATAGGAGGCTTTATCTTTTTTTTTTTTTTTTGAGACGGAGTCTTGCTCTGTCACCTGGGCTAGAGTGCCGTGGCATCAGCCTAGCTCACAGCAACCTCAAACTCCTGGGCTCAAGCGATCCTCCTGCCTCAGCCTCCCGGAGTGCTAGGATTATCGGCATGAGCCACCACACCCAAACTTTTTTGTTTAATTTCAAAATTTTACAGGGGTACAACTGTTTAGTTTACATGTATTGCATTGGCACCGCCCAAGTCAGAGATACAAGTGTGCCCATCTCGGACTTTATCTTAAAAGCAGTATCCTAACTCCTCATTTCTAGCCTAGAAAAGTAGGAGAATGAGAGTCTTCCAAAGGAAGCAAAACATAGTAAGGACAACAGAGAGAGAAAGAAAAGGAGAGCTTGAAAGAACAAAACTGAGGACAAGGATGAGATCGGAGGTCTGAGGGGTTAATAGAGCACAGGGGCGTTGCGAGAAGGGCTCAGCCAACAGGCGGGTCCACGTGGGTGGCTCTCTCTGCTCTTGATCCTTTAGGAAGAGACCCTGGGGTAGCTATGGCCGTGTGAAACAGCACTTCTTAAATAGTTTATCTAGTTCATTCACAGTTCAACAGGAGCTTGCCGAAAGCCAAATGCCACTAAGGGGAAACTGTACGTGCCTAGACAGTCACAAGATGAATCACAACGTGAGAGTCAGCACAGATCCTGTCCCTTGCCCCTGAAGAACAGCGCCCGTGGACTTTGGTTCATGCTGACAGAAAACAAGTGAATGCTGTCTCGTAGACACGTTATTTCGGTATAGGCCAGATACGTTTGAAAATGAACCCATCAAATCGTGAGCAGCCTCATCTGATTTCTACCAACTCTCGTATGCTCAGGCAGTGCACACTTGGAAATTCACACTCAATTTTAAAAGGTAAAAGGTAAAATATTTAAATGATTTATTGATGGATTTAAAAAAAAAAAAACAAAACAGAAACTGAAGCTAAGACCATCATCTCCTTTAAAGGAATAAATGGTTCGGAATGTCTTCATGACTTTAGCAGAAACAACTGGAAAGTGAAATGGAAATTTATGTTTACACAAAAAACTGTACTTGAATGTATATAACAGATTTATTTGTAATTGTCAAAAACTGGAAACCACAGGAATTCGATGGAAACTACTTACAGTAAAAAGGACCAAAATAGGTCGGGCGCGGTGGCTCACACCTGTAATCCTAGCACTCTGGGGGGCCGAGGCGGGCGGATTGTTTGAGCTCAGGAGTTCAAAACCAGCCTGAGCAAGAGCGAGACCCCGTCTCTACCAAAAACAGAAAGAAATTAATTGGACAGCTAAAAATATATAGAAAAAAGTTAGCCAGGCATGGTGGCACATGCCTGTAGTCCCAGCTACTTGGGAGGCTGAGGCAGGAGGATCGCTTGAGCCCAGGAATTTGAGGTTGCTGTGAGCTAGGCTGACGCCACGGCACTCACCCCGGGCAACACAGTGATACTCTGTCTCAGAAAAAAAAAAAAAAAAAAGGACCAAAATACTGATCCGTGAAACCCCATGGATGAATCTCACATGAGTTATGTGAAGTGAGAGAAGACAAGATAATCTCACTGTATGGTTCCATTCAGAAAACTTTCTGGAAAAGCCCAAACTATGGAAACTGAAAACATATCAGCGGTTTCTAGGGACTGGGGGTGGAAGGAGGGGTTGGCTACAAAGCATCAGGGAAAATTTGGGAAGGTGACAGACAGTTCTGTATCTTGATTGCGGTGATGGTTACATGACTGTATGCATTTGCCAAAACTTGAAGAACTATACACTAAAAAGAGTGAATTTTGCTGTATCTAAACTACTCAAAAACTGAAAAAAGAAATGGGAAATAAAGCAAGTCCTTAACAATATGGGACATAAAACACGTGGAATATTATTCAGCCCTTAAACACTACAGTCAACCCTCCAACAACACAGATTTGAACTGCGTGGGCCAATTATACGTGGATTTTCTTTCTTTTTTTTTTTGAGACAGAGTCTCGCGCTCTGTTGCCTAGGCTAGAGTGCCGTGGCGTCAGCCTAGCTCACAGCAACCTCAAACTCCTGGGCTTAAGCGATTCTCCTGCTTCAGCCAGGCACGGAGGCTCACATCTGTGATCTCAACACTTTGGGAGGCCCAGGTGGGAGGATCAATTGTTTGAGGCTAGGAGTTCAAGACTAGCCTGGGCAACAGAGTGAGATCCTGTCTCTACAACAACAACAAAAAACAGATGTGCTGACACACACCTGTAGTCCCAGCTACTGGGGAGGCTGAGGCAGGAAGATCATTTGAGCCCAGGGGTTCAAGGTTACAGTGAGCTATGATCACACCACTGCACTCCAGCCTGGGTGACTTTTTTTTTTTTTTTTTGAGACAGAGTCTCACTCTTTTGCCCGGGCTAGAGTGAGTGCCGTGGCGTCAGCCTAGCTCACAGCAACCTCACACTCCTGGGCTCAAACGATCCTTCTGCCTCAGCCTCCCGAGTAGCTGGGACTACAGGCACGCGCCACCATGCCCGGCTAATTTTCTCTACTTTGAGTAGAGATAGGGTCTTGCTCTTGCTCAGGCTGGTCTCAAACTCCTGAGCTCAAGCATCCTCCCGCTTCAGCCTCCCAGAGTGCTGGGATCGCAGGCGTGAGCCACCGCGCCTGGCCATCCGTGGATTTTCGACTGTGGGAGGTCGATTCCCCTAACCCCCATGTTGTTCAAGGGTCACCTGTATGTTTTTACTTGAAGCATATTTAGAGACATGAGAAAATGCTTGCAATAAAATGTTAAGAGAATGAAACAGGATACAAAACTACATTTACAGCATGATCCCAATTTTCTAAGACAGGTAAACATTGATGATCATGACAACAAAAAACCATGCATACATATGTTAGAGAAAAGACTAGAAGAACTACACTTGAATGTTGGTGATGTTACTCTGGATGCCAGGATCACAGATGACTTTAATGGTTTTCTGAATATTTTACTAAATTTCCAAATTTTCATCTGTGCGTTTGTTCCTTTTACAATTAAGAAAAAATAATTAAGTTGTTACTTGAAAGTATCATCAGGGGCAGGAGCGGTGTGCGCAGCCCAAGCGCGGTCCGTTCTGCCTCGGTGATCCGAGCGCTGCGGGGCTCCGGGTCGGCGAAGTCCTCGCGCTTCTTGGCTGGGCTGCGCTCGGGGCTTCTGCAGCCTTCGGCCAGGCCCTCCACGCTGTATCCTCCTCGCGTCCGAGTTCGGCCCACGGACAGTTGCTTTTAGGTGTCCTTCTCTTAAAAAGAGTGATGTTCTCTAGTTAGTCCATTTGTCCGTTGTTTGTTCCTCCCTTCCTTCCCTTCATAGCCCTTCCCACAAAGGATTTGGAGAGGCCTAAAACAACATACAATCAGGCCTTCATGGGATGGTTGTGAATTTGTTTCATTTTTTCTTTTCAGGGGCTAGAGAGAAGATTGAGCACCTGCCCTGCCCGGCAGGCTCCCTGTCTGGTCGGGGAAGCAGCCGGACCAGCAGTGACAGCGGGCCGGGATGTGTGCTGAGAGCAGGGCTCCCGGAGAAGAGGGGGGCTCTCAAGTCAGGCGGTTCCGTAGACCGGGTAAGCCCAGTCCTGTGGGTGTCATTAAGTGAGCACCACTGGGTGCGGGCTCAGGGCCAAGTGCTGACCGGCTCTGAGGCCGGCGCCCTCACAGTCCAACAGCACAGCCTAGTGGACAGGTGCTCACGGTGGAAGGGGTGGACAAGCTCCCTTGGGCCTCTTTTATTTTTTTAAATTTTATTTAAAGATGGGGTCTCTGTCTGTCACCTGGGCTGAGTGCAGTAGCTCACTGCAGCCTCGGACTCCTGGGCTCAAGTGATCCTCCGGCCTCAGCCTCCCAAATGCTGGGATTACAGGCGCGTGCGCTCAGCCACTGTGCCCAGCAGGACCCAGAATGCCCAGCTCTGCCCTCATGACCTAATCAGCTCTCAAAGTGCCACCTCCTACATACCATCACCGTGGGGGTTAGGACTTCAACATGAATTTGGCGGGGGACACACACACTCAGACCACAGCACTGGCTTAGTGGTTCCTCTGACCGTGCACCTGTCGGTGGCCATTCTGGACGGGGAATGAGTCTCGATCTCAGCTGCAGGCCAGGCCAGGTTCGGCTCAGCCTGGGGCCATCCTCCTGGGCACGGTAGAGCCCCTCCATCCTGACCCTGCTTCTTCTCACTGGGGGGCCCCAGGGCCCTTCTGCTGTTCCCACCAGAGACCACAAAAGCAGGACACACAGCTGCCCCACCCCGCCTCAGAGGAGGTTTAGGGCAGGGTAGGTGGGGAAGGGAGCAAGGCGGGGGGCCACCACACTGGGGAGAAAATGGCTTGTGAAAGGGGTGGGGGAGGAAAGGTCGCGTACAGGGCACCTCCGCCAGGGAGCCCACCTGGCAGGGCTTGGCTTCTGGACACCCCCCAAAGTCATCCTCAGTGACTGCCCCCACTTTGCAGCAGTGAAGTTCAGGCACTTGCTTGGGCCTCAGGTCTCACGGGGGCTGAGGTCCTCTTCCATTCGTCTGGTCCAGCCTGACCTCCTACCCAGGTGGGGACTCCGGGGTCTCTGGACATGAGGGAAACAGCTCAAGGACCAAGCAGTGTTCTGCCCCTTCGGGCCCTGGGGCCTGAGTCGGGAGCCATTTGTTTGTCCTAATATTCTGAGACCTTTCCAGAACCCACTGTGCACACTCTCAGCGGACAGCCCCGCCCCCTCCTCGCTGGCTCTCCCCACTTGGTGTCAGAATGACTTGAATCCTTCTCTGAGCCTGAAGCGGTTCCCTAAGGGCAAACATTGGCTCTTCTTCACGTCTGTCCTGGCACCACAGTCTCCCGGCGGGCACTCAGTAATTGCGTGGTGAATGAATGACTGTCCCGGGGACAAACCAGGAGAGAGCGGGCTGGTCCCCTGCCAGGAGGGCTGCTCAGAGGCCAGGCCTTGCTGGGCTCCTACACCCACTTGCTCTGCCTGTGGGCAAGTCATTCCTCCCCTCACTTGGCCTCAGTTTCCCCATGAACTAGGAGGAGCTTGGTCAGGTGGTCCACGGGGGCCTTCTCAACCCCACCCCATGGCTATCCTGAGGGCTTGTGAGCAGGTCCCCCTGGCTGTTCCCCAGTGAGGCCAGGTGAAGCCGGGAGGGGACTCGCATGTTTGGGGGATCAGGGTCCTGCCTCGAAGCCCAGGTCGCAGAGGCCAGCCCTGTCCTCCGTCTGCAGGGACATCCAAAGACCCAGTTTTAGCTCAGGCTGCGGCAGAGCCAGACCCATGACTGGGTCACTCAGCTGCACTTGCCCACCCTCCTGGCATTACCGGGGGCAGGGGGCTGGGGAGGGCTGGTGAAATACCCACCTCCCGGCCCCCAGGGAGCTTCTGCCCAGGAGAGGGCACTGGGGCTCACCAACAGCCCCCTAGAGTCACCTAGAGTCACCTCAGGGGCCCTGGGGGTGGTTGGTGGCAGCGTCAATCGGGGCAGTGGCTGTGGAAAGAACAAGGGGCCAGGAGGTCTTGGTGGCCTCGCATGGAGGGCACAGGAGGGACAGCCAAGATGGCGGAGTGTCCTGGCCCCCAGCCTGCGGTGTCACTCAGTCATGACAATGACGCCTCCTGAGTGCCTGTGGCCTTCGCCCCCGTACTGTTCCCCCCCAGCAGGGAAGGCAGGCATTGCTCCTGCCTGGGGAAACCGGGCCCAGAGGAGCAAGGGGAGGTCCCCAAGCTGGCCCGAGGGCAGGGCAGGAGGGGGCGGGAGGACAGTTGGGAGGTGCGGGGGCTGTGAGTCTACCTCACTCCTGCTGGCTCCTGAGGGCCCCATGTCCAGACGGGGTGCTTTCCTGGGCAGCCTGACCAGGGCTTGGCGAGGGTGGCCACGGCAGCCCTCACGTCTCGTCCCTCCCCCTCTGCTAACTGGGCAGGGCAGCCAAGCCAAGCCAAGCCTTCTCCCCCCCCCCTTCACCCCAGTGGGGATGGAGTGTTCCTCAGGGACCCCGCCCAGCGCCTGGGACTGGCTGGGACTCCTTGGGTAGAGCCGGCTCTTGGAGCCTGTTTCCTCCTCTGGAAAATGGAAATGAGAGACTTGCCCGCTCCCCCGGGGGGCTGTTTGGAGACGTGTTCTTTGCACATAATGTGAGTAAAAGGTGGAGGCCCAGGCCTGGCGCACAGCAAGTGCTCGGGAACAAAACGTGCTCCGGGTGACACTGGCTTCATCCTGCTGTCTGGGCCTGGGGGGAGGGAAGCGCCAGCCCCTGCCCACACTGTGGGGAAGCCCAGGGCCTACGGCAGCAGGTCTCCAGAGAGCGGAGCCGCAAGGGGCTCAGGTGCCTCAAATCCCCAATCTCCGGTTTGGCAGGGGCCGTGGGACATGGCCCCTCGGGCAGGGGTCCTGTGCCCTGGACCTTGCCCAGCTCCAAAGCTGGTAAACCCCGAGGAGGACGCGTCCACCAGGTGACGTGAGCACGAGGGCAGATGCACAGCACAGGGACTTTCACATGCACAAGATCAATTGTTTATTGCTTTTCCTAAAATACTATACATTTAAAAGAACTAAACTCGAAAGCCTTGATAATTTTTGGTAAATCTGTAGCATAGGAATGAGGATTTCTGCTGGTAAGTTTTCATGACAGACACAGACACACATCCACTTTCCAAGCAAGACGTCGCGCTCACTGGAAAGGGCGGAAATGCATAGCTCGTGAAGGCGGCAGGAGTGGCACCGCGTCTGAGTTACAGAAAATAAAATCTTCCCCAACCCCACCCGCCTGCCACGTGACCACAGTGCAGCTCTGGCCACAGCACCCTCGGCTCTCTGGCGACGGAGGCCATTCGGAGAGGCTGTGCTGTGGGCGAGATCCAGCTTTGTTTGACCACAAGGAATACAGATGACGGTGAAGTGTGCGATGCTGCGAAGACACGGGCGTTTTCACAGTGTTCTGCTACGGAACTAAGGGTGAAGCCGGCAAGGCCGAGTCTTCCTGCAGCGGTCTCCACGCCAGAGGGGCCCAGCGCCCACGTCTGCGCCTGGCAGTAGGTCCAGCTGGCCAGCCAGGCCTGTGCCTGGACGCCGCAGACTTCACGCAGTTTACAAATGAAACCCACTGTCAAAAGCTGTCAAATCTCATTAAAACAGTAGACAAGCTTTTTAGATTCTCTGGACACAAACAGATATGCACAGAGACAGATGCGTTTGCTTGAAAAGTTAGCCTTCTTACTTTTTAACCTTCCAAATCACTGATAAGACTGTTAATTTATAAAAGAGTAAAGTTTTAAGCAAGATTAGAGTGACAATTTTTAAACATGGCGACTTTGGGAGTACGACCTATGGCTGTATCTGACACTCGCGTTCAGACGCCCGGATGCACAGAGGGCGCGCACAGTAGGAGCCCGTGACGTGCACCCACCTTTCTGTGACAGTCTCCCACCGCAAACATCACCTGTCGTGAGCGTCACCTCCCGCAGCTTACCCTGCATGGTGGCGCGGCTGGTTAACAGCGCAGCACGGAACTGGAGATAGCAATTCTTCAAGACTGGTGTGTGTCCATCTGTGCCGTAATTTAAGTAAGAATGAATGGAAGAACAGGTATAAAAAAAGTATAACTGTACACAGCCTTTAAATTAAAAACCTCAAAATCTTTACTCAGAGAATGGCATGTAAGTTTGTTCATTTAAGTTGCAAGTGACGGGACTCGCCAGAGAAAGTGATCAGTGAACTAGAATCAGCGTAACCATTGACTCGGAGGAGAGGAGACAAGGTCAAGAGCGTACAGATCCATGATAAGCCAGCGAACGCGGCGGGCGGCGGCAGGGCCGGCTCCTTCTCTGCTGTTCCGTGTCTTCCTGCGCTCAGATCCTCCAGCTGCACTTGGAAAGATGCCGAGTCCCTGGTGAAGTGACCAGCTCGTCCGCCTGCCAGGGACACCATGAAGCCAAGAACAACGGAACCTTCATCTTCTGCAGGAACACGAGTGGATGCCCACATGGCCGGCTGGAGGCACCGGAGCTCCTGGGCCCACCACCTCCGTCCCTCTGCCGGCCTGCCCTACGGCCCGTCACTGGATTGTCTCGACGTAATTCGCTGGGTACAGGCCAACCTGCCCATTGTCCAAGCGTCCCTTGCACCAGCCTTGCTCATCTTCATCCTCCATCTTGGTCAGCTCATCCCCTGTACACAAAGAGGGAAAGGTCTTGGTGAGAGGGCGGGCGACACCGACCACGGGTTGGAGAGCTGCCCTCACATGATTCGGGGCCAGAGGGTCCCCTGGGTGGGGGGGCAGGCATCCTCTTGAGGGCAGGGCAAGGGCCTCGCTAGTTGTCTACTAAACTGCATTTCCCACCTTCCTTTTTTAGAGACAAAGTCTTGCTCTATTGCCCACGGTGGAGTGCAGTGGCATGATCATAGGTCACTATAGCCTTGAACTCCTGGCTCAAGTGATCCTCCCACCTCAGCCTCTTTAATAGCTGGGACTACAGGTGCATGCCCCAATGCCTGAATACATTTTCTTAATTTTGCTTTTTTTTGAGACGAGTTCTCGCTATGTTGCCCAGGCCGGTCTTGAACTCTTGGGCTGAAGTAATCCTCCTGCCTCAAGTCATTGGGATTACTGTTGTGAGCCACTGTGCCTGGGGTAAACTGCATTTTAAGCTGCCTCTTTGGTCACATGGCCTCTGAGAGACCTGGAGAGGACAGTCCCACACAGTGACCCCAGAGCAAGCAGCTCTCAGTTGCTGCCACGGCTCCCACAGAGACTGCAGAGTGAAACGCTGTGGGCGTGCGCGCTCCAGCCTGCGTCTGGCCGGGGAGGAATCCTTCCCAGGCCCGCGCCCCGCCCTCGCACCCCGGCTCTCCACTGCCGTCCTCCCTGCCTGGGCCTCCTCTCTGCTCTTCTTGTATCTTGCCCGGCACCTGCTGCCGTGGTCACTGTGCCCTTGTTAATCTTTCCCCACTGCCAGATGCCAGGCTGTGTGGGGCAGGGACCACATCTGACAGGCATAACTGCACGTGGCTTAGGTCTTAGACAAGATGACACGTGTCAATTCCTCCCAACACTGTGAGGTGGAAGCCACTGGCACTGTTCTGGAATCTCCGATGGCTATATGTGTTAGTGTGGTTTATCTTTTGTTTGTTCAAAGTTAAAGGAGCCCCTACTTTGGGTAAAGGAGATACAGATATGAGAGGAACAGATAGAGACCAGTCTCTCCAGGAGACAGGGACAAGATCAGAATTGTCGGCCAGGCGCGGTGGCTCTGCCTGTAATCCTAGCACTCTGGGAGGCCAAGGTGGGAGGACTGCTTGCGTTCAGGGTTCGAGACCAGCCTGAACAAGGGTAAGACCCTGTCTCTACCAAAAATAGAAAAATTAGCTGGGCATGGTGGCGCGTGCCTGTAGTCCCAGCTACTCGGGAGGCTGAGGCAGGAGGATCGCTTGAGCCCAGGAGTTTGAGGTTGCAGTGAGCTAGGATGATGCCACTGCACTCTACCCGGGGTGACAGAGCGAGACTCTGTCTCAAAAATAAATAAATACTTATTTAAAAAAAAAGTGACCAGGGCCGTGATGGGGGAAGTGGCCGCAGGGCAGGGTCCCGGGTCTG
>CAUYSK010061262.1:0-62952 GCA_963575035.1 Avahi laniger | reverse complement strand
TTTTTAGTTGTCCAATTAATTTCTTTCTAATTTTAGTAGAGACGGGGTCTCACTCTTGCTCAGGCTGGTCTCGAACTCCTGAGCTCAAACAATCCGCCCACCTCAGCCTCCCAGAGAGCTAGGATTATAGGCGTGAGCCACCAGGCCCGGCCCATGATGAAGTTTCAATAGTAAAATAAAGCCACATATTATTGAGTGACAGAGGAGTAATGTGGACAGTTGTTAACTTAATGGTTCAGAGCATAGCAAACTTTTGTGTATTGGAAAAGATTATAACCATCATTTACTGAGTGCCTACCAAGACGTGCGAGGCAATGTTCTAGTCCTTTTACATGTATTATCACATTTAATTAACACAATAACCCAGCGAAGTAGGTACAGTTGTAGGTATGCATTTTAAACAGTTGAGGAAATGAAGACACATAGAAATTAAATAACTTGTCCACAGTCCCTACAGTAAGTGACAGGGTGGAGATTCAAACTTAGGTAGACTAACTGCAAAGTCATTGCTCTTAACTGCTATGCTGTGCTACTCTTGAATATCACCCATGTAGCTTTACTTGTTCAGTTATGGCTGGATCCAGGGCCCAAACAAGGTCATCGGATACTCTCTCTCACATTGTCTTTTGGTTCAGTTTTTCTCTGAGTTGGCTTTATCCTCAGGCAGGTTTCCCCTGTGAGGTGGCATTATGGCTGCCGGGAATCCTACAATTGCATATTCTTAACTTAGCAACCCCTGTGAAAAGAGAGAATCTCTTTTACAATAGTTGAGCAAAAGTCCTAGAATTGACTCTCATTGGGTCGGGTTGGATCTTATTCCCATTCAGTCACTGTGGCCTGAGGGTGGAAATGGGATGTGATGGAATACTCTTATTGGCCAGTGTGGGCTCAGCGTGTGTTCACTCCTGGATCTGAGATGGGGGCGGAGAACCCTTACAGGGAACATCAGGGTGCTGTTACCAGAAGAATGGGAATGGCTATGGGTCAGGCAAAAACAACAGATGTTTACCACATTTAAGATATTAGGACTATGCTCACACTATAGGATCCTTCTGTGTGGTTGCTTTTTAGCTTTAATATGTCACATATTTTCACAGAATTATGATGAATTATGATAAATTGAAATCCCGTCTGGGTGAGATTCATGATAGCAAAATGCGTCTAGAGCAGGATTTGAAGAAACAAGCTTTGGACAACCGAGAAATAGATAAAAAAATGAATAGTATCAAACCTGACCTGATACAGCTGCGCAAGATCCGAGATCAGCACCTTGTGTAAGTAGTTGGGGGCGTATGGGAAGGGAGATGCTACCTACTACCAAGTTGCTACTGGCACTAGAGACATGAGAGGTAGAAGAAGAAATTTGTAATTGAGAACTAACCAGAGAGGTGGTAAGAACTTAGGAAAGCAGCCCTATATCTGAAGTCAATTAGTGGGGCAAATCAGAATCTAGGACTCTAATTCATACAAATATCTTGAAAATCTCAGAGGCTGGCTGTGGCATGAACAAAGTGATACAGCTTAAAAAGTACAGATTAATGTTTGTCTAAAACAAAAACTAGAATCTTTGGTTACATGGTAGAACCACAGAAATAGAAATTACCCTCAGAGGCACAGGGGAGGACACTAATCGTGGGAACCTGCAAACAGGTATACAGAACAATCTCTTAAATGATTTTTATCTATAGGAAATGAAATTCTATATTTAAATAACAGAAAGGTGTCTGTAGCAGGCACTTCAGGTAATTTGACTGAGTAATGAAACTCAACTCTTTTTATTTTATTTTATTTTTGAGACAGAGTCTCACTTTGTTACCCAGGCTAGAGTGCCGTGACATCATCATAGCTCATTGCAACCTCAAACTCCTGGGCTCAAGCTATCTTCCTGCCTCAGCCTCCTGAGTAGTTGGGACTACAGGTGCATGCCACCATGCCCAGCTAATTTTTTTCTTTTTTGTAGAGATGGGGTCTTGCCATTGCTCAGGTAGTCTTGAACTCCTGGCCTTAAAGGATCCTCCTGCTGCAGTATTTCGGGTGTGAGCCACCATGCCCAACTCTTTAATATTAGGGAAAGCCATATGATTTAGCTAAATATAGGCATAATAGGGATATTCTCCAAATACATATTGAAAGATATATTATCAGAATAAAATGTGCGGATTAGATTTTTAGAAGGACAAATGACTGTTTCAAAGGAAGGGAGAACCCATGAGAAAGGAAAATACCGTATATTGGGCTTTGTTCTGGGTAGACTAGACTGTTATGAAATATTAATATATCTATGGGTGACCTTCATGCATATAATACCACTCAATTCAAACTACTGGCAGGAGAAGACAGAGCAAAGACCTCTAACTCTAGGTTTTACATAGACTTCAGGGTTCTTTGTGTGAGAAAGAGGGAGAGGATACAATATAGGCCTAGAGATTGGAACAGTGGCAGATAAGTTTCAGTAGAGGAAAATTTAAGGTGATATATTTTGGGGGTAAATAATTATTACAACTATACTATGCTGAATAGTTTTTAACAACACCCCTCTCAAGAGATCATTTCAGTTTGCTTCTGTGGCCAAAAGTAGTCAGGCAAGTGTACACAGCATACAGAAGAGCTTTGTAAACAAGGCAAGGAGGTGCCCTTATCTAAAAGTAGGTTGTGTCTGCTCTTGGAATGCTCATGTGGTTCTGGTCACATAATGAAGCTGAAGAAAAGCCCAAGAAGGTTATGCCATGGTCCAAAGGCATGAATGGAAGTACTTCTTTGTTCTGAAAAGCAATAAAGATATTAAGAAATATACCATCCCAAAGGGCATGAATAAGTGTAGTGTCTTTGTTCAGGCAGCTAAAACAAAATATCATAAACTGAGTAGCTTATAAACAAGAGAAATTTCTCATAGTTCTGGAGCCTAGGAAGTCTAAGATCAAGGCACTGGCAATTTGGTGTCTGGTAGGCGACTGCTTTCTGGTTCTTAGATGGCACCTTCTAGCTGTTTCCTCACATTGTGGAAGGAGTGAGGGGTTTCTTTTAGGCCTCTTTTACAACCCTCTTTCATGAGGATTCTGCCCCCATGACTTAATCACCTCCTAAAGTCCTCACTTCCTGATAGCCTCACCTTGGGGATTAGGATTTCAACACATGAATTTTGGGAGGATACAGACATTCAGATCATAGCATTTGGCAAACTGGACCTTGAAAATTCCTTTAATGGGTTGTGTAAACTAAAGACAAAAGAGAGGCCAGGCGTGGTGGTTCACACCTATAATCTAGCACTCTGGGAGGTAGAGGTGGGAGGATCACATGAGGTCAGGAGTTTGAGATCAGTCTGAGCAAGAGTGAGATCCTGTCTCTACTCAAAACTGAAAAGTTAGTTGAGTATCCTCATATGCACCTATAGTCCCAGCTACTGGGGAGGCGAGGCAAGAGGATCACTTGAGCCCGGGAGTTTCAGGTTGTCAGTGAGCTACAATGATGCCACTGCATTTTACCCCAGTAGACAGAGGAAGACTCAGTCTCGAAAAATAAAAAAGAAAAAAAGAAAAAGAAATGAAGCTTTGTCTAAAGGCTTGGAATGTTTTAAATTGAGATGAGGAAGTCTGTTAATCAGAGACAAGCCACCAAACATATACCAAGACTCAAGTGATCTGTTAAGTAAATTGATGACCTGAAGGTATGATTTAAGATTGTCTTATATTGTCATAGGCCTGTTAATGAGTTAGAAAGGATGTCTTCAAGGAAGGGGGGCATGATGAGGCATGTCTGACCTCCCTTTTCATGGTTAGCAACTCAGCTTCAGGGTATTTTGGGATCCCATTGGCCAAGAGGGAGTCCATTGAATTACTGGGGGGCTTAAGGTTTTAATTTATTAACAGTACACACACTCATATTATTCAGCTTGCCACCGTGAATTTCCTGTGGCTTGCTAAGATGCAAAAATAGCTCTTGAAATTTATAGTTTAGAAATTTAAACTCAGTTCAGTAGGCCACACAGGAAGTGGGTCCTCTAGTTTAATGGAGATTGCAAATATAACACTATGCTCACCTATCTTAAAATTTCAGAAACAAATGCCTCACTGTGTGTGAGTGCAAGTATGTGTGAATGAACTTGTGGTGGCATAACCATCCAGAAAAGAAAAATGAAAAGTAAGAGAAGTGCCTAATTTCCAGTAGCTGTGTTTCTGCCTTTTCGCAGAAAAAATTAATTCATCATGGTATTAGTTGAAGGAAAAGTAATGGAGGGACTAATTTAGGGAAATCGTTGTCTGCTCTTCGTGAAATAAGGAAAAATAGGTTTCTGGACTCGGGAAATTTGGTTAGCTTGGACATATGTACCTTGTACAGGCAGAATTTGCATAGTTACTGACACTGGTGTCTTTCCTCTGGCAGATGGCTCAATCACAAAGGAGTGAGACAGAGGCGCCTGAATGCATGGCTGGGAATCAAGAATGAGGATGCTGATGAGTACGTTCTCCCTATACCTTTCTGTCAGAGGGCTTTGTTCTCAATACAAGACACGGACCTTCTTTATACATGCTGAATGTTGGTTCTCATTGTAATTGAGGACATTGAATGAAGAACTCTGAATCTCTTTTGAATTGAGTTGCCTGAAGAGTACCCTGTAGGCACTTGAGTTCAGAGACCTGCCTAGCCAACGGAAATCTGGATGAATAAGCACTGTTATTCAGATATTCATGTTTCAACTTATTAGATGAAACATGTGAATGCTGTGCTTTCTGCAACACAGCAAGTAATGAAGTGTTTAAAAAAACAGCCAACTAATTGCAGTTTTGCTTTGTCATTTTGTGGTTAGAGATTTGGAAGAGCATTTTATTAATGAATTTGCTCTTTTATCTAAGTAACCTGATTATTAGAATAATGTATTAACATTTAATTTTAGGAACTATTTTATCAATGAGGAAGATGAAAACCTGCCCCATTATGATGAGAAAACCTGGTTTGTGGAGGATATCAATCGAGTTCAAGCAGAGGATTTGCTTTATGGGAAACCTGATGGTGCATTCTTAATTCGTGAGAGCAGCAAGAAAGGATGCTATGCTTGCTCTGTGGTGTAAGTGTTCTCTGCGGTTATGACCTTTTGAAATCTTCTGCATTGATTAATATAAAATCAACCCCTCATAAAATTCAGATGATGGCTATGGTGTGGTGGTTCACACCTGTACTCCCAGCACTCTGGGGGGCCGAGGCAGGAGGAGCGCTTGAGCTCAGGAGTTCGAGATCAGCCTGAGCAAGAGCAAGATGCCGTCTCTACTAAAAACAGAAAAATTAACTGGGCATAGTGGCACGAGCCTGTAGCCCCAGCTACTTGGGACACTGAGGCAGGAGGATTGCTCGAGACCAGGAGTTTGAGGTTACAGTGAATTACGATGACGCCACTGCACTCCACCCAGGGTGACAGAGTGAGACTCTGTCTCAAAAAAAAAAAAAAAAAAAATTCAGATGAAATTAGTTAAAGTACAGTAATGAGGACCCATGGCTTGGACCATTAATATTTGTACAAAGAGAACAGTTTTATGAGAAATGATATCTGAAATTATCTTGGGGTTTTAATTTACATGGTAAGCAGATTAAGCCCTGCAGTATTGCGGTTGGATTTTATGTATCTGTGAAAAGTAATGTGAGATCTTGAATTGAAAAAAAAATCACTTAATTCCTTAGTAGTCTCCAGTATGCCTAGCTTGGTCTCCAACGTCAAATTAGGGAAGGTTGATTAAATGAACTATTTTTACTTCAAAAGAAAAACTCTAAATTTTAAAATCAAATAGTATTCTGTGAGGTAGTGATAGAAAATGTGGATGGGGCCGGGCGCAGTGGCTCATGCCTGTAATCCTAGCACTCTGGGAGGCCGAGGCGGGAGGATTGTTCTGAGCTCAGGAGTTCGAGACCAGCCTGAGCAAGAGCGAGACCCCGTCTCTACTAAAATAGAAAGAAATTGGCCAAACAACTAAAAATAGAAAAAAAAAATTAGCTGGGCATGGCGGCGAATGCCTATAGTCCCAGCTACCTGGGAGGCTGAGGCAGGAGGATCACCTGAGCCCAGGAGTTTGAGGTTGCTGTGAGCTAGGCTGACGCCAGGGCACTCGCCCAGGCAAGAGAGTGAGACTGTGTCACAAAAAAAAAAAAAAAAAGAAAAGAAAATGTGGATGGGTTTTTCTTAAGATGATCTTATGACTTTTTGGAGAAGAGCCTGTTTTTCTCTTAATGGAAAGTGAAATTCAGGGGATAACTAACCAGGCCTCAGTCAGGTTTTGTCTGAGTGTTTAGTATATTCCTTAAGATGGCAAACATCTTCATTGATAAAGACCACGCTTAGAAAAGAGGTATGAAGGTGCCAGATATACTGGGTTCAAATCCTGGTTCTACTGCTTACCAGCAGTATAACCTTAGGTAAATTACTTAACCTTTCAATGTGCAGTTTCCTTACCTGTGAAATAAGAATAATATTAATAATACCTACTTCAGGGTTTTTGTGAGGATTAAATGAGTTGATATATGTAATATAATATGCTTTTAACAATGATGGCACATAATAAGTTAATGTTTCTACTAATATTATTATGATAACGATGGACCTGGCAAAAGACAAACAAAGATGGCAAAGTGATTGTGCCCTCAAAGAGGGCAAGGTGGAGAAGCTAGCCAAAAGGATTCATATGAACAGAGTGCTTGGTGTTTTACAAGATCCTCTTGTCTTCAGTGGTCTACTTCTGTCATGGAGTCAGAGTTTGAATCCAAGTTTACTTGGTTTCAAAGCCCACATTTTTCTGTTGCACCAGACTTTCTTCATTTCACTAAATATCCAATATAAATAGAATCACTGTGAAATATGTATCATTAGTAGGCTGTGCACATGCGGAAATGTTAATTCTAGTGGAGAAAGAGAGGGTGGGAGGTTTTGTGGAAAAGGCATTTGAGCTGGACCTTGAAAGTGTGAATGGGATGTCTTGTGGGGAGAGTATGGGGAAGCAGTTGAAAAGTGCATTGGATTACTGTTATTCAAAGATACAACTACTTACAACATTTAATTTCTCTCTCACTCAGGCTACTGAAATTATTTGAGTGGAAATGACAAGAAATGATGGTTCTTGCAAAGATTTGGGATCTTTTAAGAATAATAAAAACAAGGAAGGCAGTAAGCCCAGCCCCTTACTTTCACCTGGGTCACTGGGTGGCAGCCTATACGTTAAGGACTTGTTTGGAGGTGCTGCCCAGGTGCTGCCCATCAAGGCTAATCCCTGAAAAATGAAGAAGCAGCTTGAATCTTGGGGAACTGTATTCTTGTTCTCTTTCCTTTAGCAACAGACTTGACCAGGCTCAAGTGCACAACAGTGTGGATTTCCCTGGCCTATAAAAACTAACTGCAGTCATACTTCATGTTGGAATTCATATTGAGGATGATTGGAAGCAAGAGAGGCTGGCATCACAAAGACTTCCACTCTTTCGCCAGCCTCTCTTGCTATAAAAAGCCTGCCAGCAGTGATCTTGCAATATACTTAGGACATTTGCTGAAGTAGGGATCCGCGTAAGTTCAGTTTTTTAGGATTTACATAGCAAAATTAAAATGTTCGTGTAGTAAGATGTCAGACATGGATCTCTCATTTATTTTTCCATTCTGCTTTCTGTTAATAACATCACAAAGAAGCCTAAGAAGAAGTTGTTAAACTCCAGGGCCCTCTCAGGCTAAAGACCTGCAGCCAGCAATGCATGTATTCCACTGGGTTGGGGAGTCAGGTAGTGAGAACTTGTATTCCTAATTATTGTTGCCATTTGGAAAATAAGAGGTTTGATTAAGGATAGACAACCAGACAGAAGATCAACAAGGAAATAGAAGACTTGAACAACACTATAAAACAAGTAGATCTAACTAACAGACATCTATAGAACACTCTACCCAACAACAGTAGAATATACATTCTTCTCAAGTGCATATGAAACATCATCCAGGATAGACCATAATTAGGCCATAAAACAAGTCTCAGTAAATTTAAAAGGACTGAAATCATACAAAGTGTGTTCTCCAACAATAATGAAATTAAATTAGAAATGAAAAACAGAAGAAAATTTGGGAAATTCACAAATATGTGGACAGTAAACAATACACTCTTAAATAACCACTGGATCAAAAAAAAGAAAACAAGGAAAATACTCTGAGATGAGTGAAAATGGAACTACAACATATCAGAACTTATGCGCTACAACTAAAGTAGTGCTAAGAGGGAAATTTGTAACTGTATGTGTCTATATTAAAAAAATGATCTTACGGGGATCGGGGGGAAAAAAGAATGATCTTAAATCAGTAACTTAAACTTCTTCCACCTTAAGAAATTAGAAAAATAACAAACTAAACCCAGCCAAGCAGAATGAAGGAAAAAATAAAGATTAGAACTGAAGTAAATGAAATAGAGAATATAAAACAATTGATAAAATCAACAAAACCGAAAAGTTAGTTCTTTGGAAAAAATCAACAAAATTGACAACCCCTAGCTAAACTGGCAGAGAGGCAGAGAGAGAGAGAGAGACGACAACAGGAATTACTAAAATTAGGGTGAAAGAGGGGACTTTTTATAGAAATAAAAAAGATAAAGGAATACTGTAAACAATTATATGCCAATAAAACAGATGACCCCTGAGCAACATGGGTTTGAACTGAGCAGGTCCACTTACACATGGATTTTCTTCTGCCTCTGACACCCCTTAGACAGAAAGACCAACCCCTCTTCTTCCTCCTCATCAGCCTACTCAACATGAAAATGATGAGGATGAAGACCTTTTTGATGATCTACTTCCACTTAATGAATAGTAAATATATTTTCTCTTCCTTAATGATTTTCTTTTCTCTAGCTTACTTTATTATAAGAATATGGTATGTAATATATATAATATCCAGAATACATGTTAATTGACTTTATGTTATTGATAAGGCTTCGAGTCAACGGTAGGCTATTAGTAGTTAAGTCTAAAGGGAGTCAAAAGTTGTATGTGGATTTTAGACTATGCAGGGGGTCAGTGCCTTAAACACAGGAGTTGTTTAAGAATCAGCTGTATTTTATTGTTGGACAAATTCCTGGAAGCACACAAACTACCAAAACTAACTCAAGAAGAAATAGAGAATCTGAACAGAACTATATAAAAAGTAAAGAAATTGAATTATTAATCAAAAACTACCTGTAAAGAAAAGCCCAGGCTCACTCCGATGGCTTTACTGAGGGATTCTACCAAACACTTAAAAAACAATAACACCAATCCTTCAGAAACTCTCCAAAAAAATAGAAGAGTAGAGAACACAATCCAACGCATTTTATGATGGTATTACCCTGATACCAAAAGCAGACAAAAACATCACAAGAAAAGAAAATTGTGGGCCTTATGAATATAGACATAAAAATCCTCAACAAAACACTAGCAAATCGGTTTCAGCTGCTTATAAAAAAGAGTCATCCCAGGAATGTAAGGGTGATTCAACATACAAAAATCAATCAATGTAATAAACCACATTCATAGAATAAAGGACAAAAATTACATGATTATCTTAATAGAGGCACACAAAAGCATTTGATAAAATCTACTCTTTTCATATTAAAAAACACTGAACACAAACGAGGTATAAGAGGGAACTTACTCAACCTGATAAAGGGCGTCAATGAAAAACCCACAGCTAATATCATACTCAATGGCGAAAGACTGAATGCTTGCCCCTAAGATCAGGAAAAAGACAAGGTTGTCTGCTCCAACCATGAGGAATTAGGCAAGGAAAAGAAATAAAAGAAAACCAGATTGAAAAGGAAGAAGTAAACTATTAGAGCTATAATGTAAGTGAGTTCGGCAAGGTCGCAGGTTACAAGATATAGAGGTGAATTTCTATATACTAGCAATTAACAATCCAAAAAGAAAATGAAGAGTCTATAGCCGTACCACTCTGAACATGCCCCATCTTGGATGATCTTAGAAGCTAAGCAGGGTCAGGCCTGGTTAGTACTTGGATGGGAGGCTGCCTGGGAATACTGGGTGCTGTAGGCTAAAAGAATAAAAAAATAAACAACAGAAAAAAACTTCTGCCAAATGAAATGAAGACATGCCATTTATAATAGCATCAAAATGATGAAATATTAATATCTAAGAACAAATGTTAATTGGTCAGTGACTGCTAAAAAAACAAAAAGAAACACAAAAGAAGTGTTAAGAAGTTGTACAGTGAAAACTATAAAACATCATTGAAAGAAATTAAAGAAAGCCTAAGTAAGTGAAAAGAGTCAGGCACGGTGGCTCAGGCCTGTAATCCTAGCACTTTGGGAGGCCAAGAGAGGATCACTTGAGCTCAGAAATTAGAGACTAGCCTGGGCAACAGCTGAGACCCATCTCTACCAAAAATAGAAACAATTAGCCAGGCAGGTGGTGCATACCTGCAATCCCAGCTACTTGGAAGGCTGAGGCAGGAGGATTGCTTGAGCCCAGGAGTTGGAGGTTGCAGTGAGCTATGATGAGGCCACTACACTCTACCTGGGGCGAAAGAGTGAGACTCTGTGTCAAAAAAAAAAAGAAAAAAAAAATGAGTGAAAAAACATCCTGTGTTCATAGATCAGAAGACTTAATATTGTCAAGATGGTAATACTTCCCAAATTGATCTACACATTCAACATAATCCTACCAGAATTCCAGCTGGATATTTGCAGAAATTGATAAGATGATTCTAAAATTCATAGGAAAATGCAAGGGACCCAGAATGGCCAAAACAATCTTGAAAAAATAGAAAAAAGTTGGAGTACTCCTCTTGATTTCAAAATTTAGTAGTCAAGACTGTGAGGTACTGACATAAGGAGGGACATAGATCAATGAATGGAATTGAGAGTTAAGAAACCTCACATTTATGGTTGTTTTAACATACCTATGTCTGTGGCCAAGTCTATAGGGGGTGGGGGAAACAATTTTACAAGCTTTGTCTGATGACTCTTTCTCCTTTGTATAACAATTGCTCTCAGACTTCTGGTCATTTGGTGTTCTCTGGATTCATTGCTGTCTGCCTTAACATTTTTTCGTGGTTTGTCGTTGCAGTGCCGATGGGGAAGTGAAGCACTGTGTGATCTATAGCACTGCTCGGGGCTATGGCTTTGCAGAGCCCTACAACCTGTACAGCTCTCTGAAAGAGCTGGTGCTCCATTACCAGCAGACATCCCTGGTTCAGCACAACGACTCCCTCAACGTCAGGCTCGCCTACCCTGTCTATGCACAGATGCCCTCGCTCTGCAGATAAAGAGGAAGTGGGGAGAGAGGTGGCTCTCTAGCATTTTTTTCTACAGTTTTTATTAGACTACGATGAGGGCATTCTTTCTACGTAGACTGCTTGTTTTGCACAAGAAGTGATTCTGTGAATGTGAAGTGGAGAGGCCGAGCAGCCGCTGGCCTGGACGGGGGCATTAGGGGCCTGGGTTCTCTGCGACTCGGCAGTGCCACTGCACTGACTTTCTAAGCTGGAAGCAGATGTTTTTGGGAAAGTCTGTTTCATTGGGGTTTTTGTTTTATTTAGCCAGGCACACACAACAGAACTTACTAGGTTTGAAGGGGGCTGGGGGTGGGGGATGTATTTGGAAGCCTTTGAAGTCCATGTCCTCTTTTGGTCTTTAAGAATGCAGCAGGGGCATGGTTCTGTTGGGAGTTCTGTTTTGCTCTGTCAGTCTCTCTTCCTCCCCCTCACTCCCCAAAAAAATCTGTTTGGGTTCTGTGGTAGAATGGGATCTGATGGAAAGACAACCAAAGGAAAATGGGGAGGCTTGGGATTTCATTTAAAGAATCTAAGGCAAGGTGGTAAAAAACCTTCAAGTTGAAGGTACTTTATTTTACTAACATAAGTTAGGCTTCAGCATCTCACATGCTCCTCCCTTTAAAGAAGGATTATATTCAGAAAACAACAGAACAAAATTTGTTGCCAGACCAAGGTTTGATGGAGAAGACAGCACTAGTAGCTGAATATATACTTCTGTACCAAAACTTGAAAATAAAAACAAAACTAGTATTTGTGAGTTTTAGCAAACACTAAAATTGGTCAGTGTAACCCTTTTGTCCTGTCCCTGTTTCTCAGAGATGAGGACTAGCATTCTTTTTGTGGGGATGGTGAATTTCGGGTCATAAAAGTGAAGTTAGTGTTTGTGTGGTGTTTCCTTAGCCTAAAGAATGATATGTTGTTTGAAACCTTTGTATCTTGTTTGTATGAGTAAAGAAAAGGTGCAATCCAGTGCTTTTAGATGGCTTGATATACCAAATAATGATATAGAACAACATTCTTAATTTGTGCTTCCCCAAGTTTAAAGGCCCTGCAGAAACAGTAAACGTGGTTTAATTTTCCTTCATCTCCCCCTCCTTTGCTGGGTAGGGTTTAGGGAGCCATAGGTGGCTAAGCAGGGGAGTCAGATTGTAGTCAGGGACCTCAGTAAATCACAGACCCAGGGGCCCTGGTGTCCAGGGTGAGGGTCATACCACATTACACATGTGCTTCCATACAGTGGTTTCTGAAGCTTTTATAGGGAGAAAAGATGGCGTACAGAGTTTAGACTGTTAGTAGAAGCCATCTGGAAGCTTTTTCTTTTTGCCTTTTTTGTGATCCTGCCATTAAGGCAATGTGCACAGTCTGCCCTCACGCTCCAGTGGCCTTGATTTTAGGCCAGGAATCTTCTGCTCCATGTGGCTTAAGCCTTCCAGCTGAGTGAAGCTAGCCGAATGGAATGGGCGGGGGGAGCAGGCTCTACTCCTGCCTCCATTATGCCCCACACCCATCAGTCAACAGTCATTTGACAAAGTCCAGCTGCCTCTGAGCCAATCCTGGGACCATACTAGGCTTCGAGCAAGTCAGCTGTTTGAGCCCAAAGCTTTTGCAGTCAGACATTCTGGCTGAGCTAAAGAAGCCAGTACTGGGGTCGTGGTTCTTAAGTCTTACAGCTAGGAAAGCTCTAGTTTTGGGGATGAAAGAAAAATATTACTTTCTCTAAGCACTTACCTGGGTGAGGGTCTAAAATGTGGACCATGATGTAGACATTGACAAAAAATTTTGAAAAAACCTCAAGTTAACTAGTGATGATAAGAAGGAAAGTGTTTATTTATCTTTGTCTTTTCCTTGGCTATGTTGCAGTTTCAAGATTGGGTGAGATAGAAACAAATGAACCACCCTCAAATGTCACTGTTCTGACTTAAGCCCTTGGCTAACAGCCATCACACCCCTTCCCCACATTGCCAGATTGAAATCTTACTGAAAGTTTTCCTGAGCAATGCCAGGCTAATTGCTGCTGGGCACACCTGGATGCTTTGCACCTGGTGTCGAACCTGCTTGAGCAGTGGATGCTCAAGATTAGGTCCAAGGAATCCCTTCTATCTGGTACTAAAATTTTAGTGTGTTCTTTTAAAATAAACCAAATGGGTATATGGATATGTGCTTGTAGTGTTTAACAATGTGTCTGTTCCTTTTGGGGCAGACATTGAGGGTGTGCAGGGAGAGAGCAAGTGCCATCTAATTACCCACATTTGGGCTGGCTTGTGAAGGGCTGCTTTTTTTCAGTCCTACATTCCTTCACTTTAATTTCTGTTTTTCATTCTTGAATTCATTGCTTTGGGGGATCTAAGACCCAGGGATCATTTGAGAAATTGGACAATATCTTTTCTGACCAGTTGCCATATGACTTGCTTGATGCTGAGCCAATGGCAATGGCACAGGGACAGTCTACCAACCACCGGGCCTGCTGTGCATGGAGGAGTAGTATGCTTCTCCTTTACTCCATGGCTTGGGAGCAGGTTGTGGCCTCCATAAGTCTAGCTCTGTGTCCTGTCCCATCACCTGGGCCCTGGGACTAGCTCTCTTGGCATCTTAACTGCAGCCTCACAGAGGAGGAGGGTAGAGAGACCAAGACCCGAGGGGCCCTAGCCAGCAACATGAAAGCAGTGTGGGGCTGGCCGGACACGGGCCCTAGGCTCATCTTTTCCAGGTGGAACTTTCATCACAGAACAATGCTCTGTCTCCACCTGGCCGAAGATGTCAAACCGTGGCCATGGTTCAGGCCTGGATAGGCTGCCTGTGTCCTTACCACTGATCTGGCCAAGGATGAGGACCTCACAACACTTCCACTCCTCCCTCTCCAAGCCTTGATGGGATCTCCTGCTTTGGACCTCATGTGCTCAGAAACAGCTCTGAAAGTCAGTGTGCTATCTTCCGTGGGTCTCCTCTTCTTACTGCAAGGAACCAGCCCCATGTTTTCTCTTGAACCAAGAGTTGCATCTGTGCAATTCCTAGTTTCTAAGGTGGTCTCTGTTGCCAGTTAAGACCCTAGAGTAGGCCTCTGTGAGGCTTCAATGGCTTCAGAAAACAGAGGGTCCAACGGGTCCTCTGCTGCCAGCTGCTCAGCCTTGCTTTAGCTCTAGCCACTTGTGACAACCTTGTTTCCTTACAAGTTCCAGCATGTGACTTTGGTGCCCTGTTGTTACGTGTGAAAAACCTATTCTGTTGTCTTTGATGTAGTCAAAAAAATTCATGTAGTTTACGTAAAAATATCTGATTCACAAGGAAGCCAACTGTATGTCTTGTGTTGGGACAGTTCATAATGTAGTTCCTAGGCCACTTTTGCAAATTGTTCTTGTCACCAGATGTGTTCAGACATTGCTGTGCAGTTGTGGGGGAGGGTGGGGGGAAGGTGAGGGGAGATACTTTTTGGTCTTTTTGTTTTTAACCTTCCCCAAGAGGGGACAGTCTGGCCAACTTGCTCCAGTAATGCAATAAATACATTGCAATAAAGCAACTTTTTGTCTTCATGCTAGTGGTGGGGGGGCGCTGGGGGCAAGGTGGGGATCAAGAGAGAAGAAGACTGGGGCATTGAAAAGCCCTTGAAACTCCCAAACCGTCTAATAAGCATCAAAAGACCAGTCCCAGGGCTGAACTGGGGTCACCAAAGGCTCTCTCAGGGAATCGACTCTACCAGGCATGGCGCCAGAGTCCTGACAACCAAACACAGCACACAGGGAGACTCAGATACTGACTCTCGAGAAAATTAAATCTGAGGGCCATTTCCTCCCACCCCACTACCCACTCCTAATAAGCCCTGCTTATTGGTTCTCATCACATATTTCTGCCCAGAATTGTTTCCACATTCTACTCTGGAGGAAGGGGAAGTGGACTCAGTCTTACAGTCTATTTTATTGTTGCTCCAGACCCTTGTCATCATCTGCCTAGACACTCTACTGAGGTTTGTGTTGGGAGCATAATCAGCAAACGCTGACAATCTCGTTGCCCAGGATATTGCAGCTCTCAGCCTTGTCTCAGGCCCCACCGACGTGTACAAATTACAGATAATCAGATCGAGTAGGGGAATAGTCTGTTGCTCTCAATGTCCTTGCCTGTGTTCTTCCTCCTCACCACACTTTAGCTGCACAGCACCCCCGAGACCAGTGCTAGAACTACAGATGATTTCTCCTAATCCCAGTCCTTCTGATCTCTACCTGCTAGCTGATGTCTCTCCTGGGACCTTGGGTGTCCCACGGCCACAGGTATTTGAAACTTGTTTACTTCACAGAGAAAACAGGGTTGGCTATGAATTCCTTTACCTTCTTACCATCACATCTACAACAAAGCTGTCTATGTAACTATGCTTCCCACCTGTTAATTTACAAAAAGTAGTCTTCCTCCAACTAAAGCCAATCCCTCCACATGTATTTTGAAATCTATTTTCTCTCACCTTCTCAGGAATTTCCCATGGTCAATGATTCACAACTTCCTCTCAACTGGATCATCCCCACTGACATTTAAACATGGTTGTCTCTCACTCTACTTCTGCAATACCTACCCTTATCTCTTTTCTCCTCTTAAAGCTAAGCCTTTTGAAAGAGATACCTAAATGTGTTTACTTCCTCACCTCTATGCATTTCAGGACTGGTCCCACCACTACTTGAAACTGCTCTCCTTGATGTCTTCAGGAATCATCACTGTTGACTGCTTTCTCCATGGAAAGCTTTCATTGACTCTATCACAACTCATTCTTCTAGGTTTCTTCTGACATCTCTGTTCCTTTTTAAGTCTCCTGCCTTCACGCTTTTGCCATTTCACCTGGCAGTTCCATCCACATCCATGAATCCACTCCCCATCTCTAGGCCAATTCCATCTGTTTCTCCTGTCCAAACCCACTGGAAGACACCTCCTATTCAGTGTATTGAGTGCAGCACTGAATGCAGGGTCACCACTTAGCCCTGGTTCTCTTCCACTGTTTCATATTTCGATGAATGGAAATAACAATTCTTCTGGTTATGTAAGTCAGAAATGTAGTTGTCAATCTTGATAGCCCTCTGCCTCAGCTACCTAAAGTCCTTCACCAATCCATATTTTACCTTCGAAATATCAATGAAAACATCACTTCTAACTTCACTACCCTCTCTGCCCTTAATACTGGAAGGCCTCCTTTCCATTCTTGCTCCCCTCAAATCCATTCTCACAGCAACCAGTCATCTTTTCAAAATGCAAATCTGAACCTGTATAAAATACTAAGTAACTTACAATTGTTATTAGGGGGAATTACAAAATTCTTAAAATAGTTCTGGCTTTTCCTGGATTCCAGATCTCATTCATCCCCCACTTCAATTTCTCCTTTCACTGGCTGCATCCCCTGAGCTAATCCCAATATTTTAGGCCCTCTTCCTTTCTCATTCTGCACGTTCCCTGGACAATCCTCATTTCCCATGGCTTTATTTACCATCTGTTTCATGATGGCTCCCAAATCTACACGTCCAGCTTCCCCCTCTTTCCCTCCTTCCTTCCTTCTTCAGACTGGGATTATCACCACACTGTTGCTGTCCCAGTTTAGACCATCATAATGGGTCGTTACATCATTCTGTCTGGTGTACCCACTCCACTTCTAGCCTCCCTACATTGCAGCCAGAGTGATCTTTCCAAAACATAAATCTGATAATACTGCTTCCCTAAAGTTACCTTTCAGAAACTCCTTACTCCCCTCAGAATAATCCAGCAGTTTCTCAAGGGGTGGGAGTGGGGGCACCACTGACACTTGAGGCAGTTGTCCTATGCCACAGAGGATGCTTAGCATCTGTGCTCTCTCTTCCCATCCTCATTTCCAACCCCCTAGGAGGGTGGTTCCCATGAAAAGCTGCAAAATCTGTTTCTCCCCACTCCCTTCACCTATGGTCTGGTGCTTCCGACTAGATCCTGATATACTCACATTATACACGGGCACTTACCCGCTCAGCCATCCCCCTGCAATCCTCCAGGCAGCAACCAACCTGTGACCGTCTTCCCAGTGCCCAGTACATCAGCCCAAGATCTGCTGTCAATGAATGAGTGAAGGAAGGAGGAAGTGAAATCAAGAGAGGACCGGTTGGCTGAGGGACCAAATATCCCCACAGATAAGCTCTGCCACCGTGGGGAGAGCACGCCCTCTGGTGGCCCCAGCCTTCCCTGTGCAGGGCTACCAAGAGCAGCAGGGTGCAGGAGGCACCCAGCTGGTGGCTCAGAGGCATTTGCTTGCCTACAGGCTTGACACCTTTCCTTCAGACCTAGGCACTGGATTGTGTAACAATCAGTGGCTCCTTATGGAAGCACTCCTCTTGTAGCCTTGGCACTAGACCAAGATCCACTCCTTGCCCTAGGATGCCAACCTCCCCCAATACCATGGTCCCATTTATGTCTTCCCTTCCCTTCTACACTATCCACCAAGTGAAGTTCTACTCATTGAGGGCTGTACCCAGCAGTGTCCACCTCTGGTGCTCAGGCATTAGAATCTCACAAGAGCATGCAACTTAGATCCCTCAAACGCGCAGTTTATGGTAGGGCTTTTGCACTTCTATGAGAATCTAGTATCACTGCTGACCTGACAGGAGGTGGAGCTCAGGCAATGACGCAAGTGACGGGGAGCAGCTGTAAATACAGACGAAGCTTCGCTCACCTCCTGCTGTGCTGCCCAATTCCTAACAGGCTGTGGACTGGTACCAGTCCATGGCCCAGGGGTTGGGGACTGCAGACCTTCACAAAGTCTAAACTCCTGAAGGACACTAGATATGGCCCATGCCTAACCTGCCAGACCCATTTCCACTTTATATCATTTCTGGTCCTTGAACGTACAGTTGTACTGTAAATGCAGCACTTTGCCTGGACATTCTTTCTGAAGCCAACTCCCACTCTGCCACATCCAGCAAACTGCTGACTACCACTGATTCTTCGTGTTTGAGCTCAGATGTCATAGTCTCCAGGAAGTCAAGCTGGGTTATGCACCCCTCCCTTGAGGGTGGAAACTGTTTTATTCACCAGTATGTTCCCAGCAGCAACACAGCACCTAGTTACACGTGTCGACTGAAGGAAAGAAGCAAGCGAAAGACATAAAAATGGTTTCCAGGAGCATGTATTACACAGGTCTGAGTGCAAGAAATGGCAAACAACTGCTATGTTGGCTTTAAAACCTCATCTGGCACCAATGTCAAGTCCTGATGCTTTTGACGGCCCCCTGGTTCTTGGCCCCTCCAGAGCAGGCTGGGCACAGACTCCTGGGTGAGGGGACAGCCTCTGCATGGAACGTCCTGCCTCCTGTCACCTGAGGCATCAGGCACTTTGGTGATGCTCAGGGCTGGATCTTCTTTCTCTATTTGTGCACACTCAGGCTCCCATAGCCAGCTTTGGCTGGGAACCTCACAAGGTGGATGGGCCATCCCAGGGGCACTGGGCGGCTGTGTCTTCCCCTCCTGCCTGGGAGACAGGTTCTTAGGGTGGACTGGAGTTGTGGTTTCCAAATCCTGGAGGCTGGCTAGCCCACCTGCCATTGTTACCTTTCTGCCTGGGGATGCCCTGTCTGGCCCCTCAGTAAGGGATTTCCAGGACCACATGCCTGGCTTCCCAGACGTGGAGGGGGCAGCAGAGCAACTGGTGGGGGTGACTCCTGAAGAGCTGGGACAAAGTGCTGTTAGTGCCTGGCTGTGGAGGTGCTGGGCCTTCCAGCAGCCTTCAGGGGGGAAGGGATCTGTGGGTCCAGACCTACCCAGGCTGGGGGCTGGTGAGCAGCAGGTGGCAGCCTCTTCAAAGGCTTCTGGGCTGTCGAGTCTCCTCTGGGGACCACTGGGACCTTCCATTCTGGGAGGCCCTGGTGTGACCCCAGTCAATAGGCCTAGGACCACTGGGCCCTGGTTCCTAGGGTCTCTGGGCAAGAAGGTATCCTCTTCCCTACCCTCTCCTGCTCCTCTGGGGGCTGGATTCTGGCCCACTTCTGGGTTAGGTGCCAAGCTTGGCTCCTGCACACTCTGACCATTCTCAGGCCCCTCATCAGCGTCATCCTCTGAGGAGTCTACCTCGCGGATAGCTTCTTGCTTCTGCAGTGACTCTCGTCGTTCGGCTCGGTCCTGCCGGAAGGTGCCTAGGGCCCGTGGGGAGGCAGGCTGCAGCACCCCCTTCCCTGGCAGTGGTCCCTTCCCGGACAGCACACCCCTGGTCCCAACTACCTCCAGAGGGCTGACTTCCCTGGGTGGCAGTTCCTTCTTTAGCTCAGAGTGGGGCAGGTCAAGGCTGTGCTTGCGGGAAGTGGCTAGCTTCTTCTCGGAGGCAGCAAGAGCGGCCGCCAGTTTCTCAGCTGACTGTACCCTCTTAAGTAGTGGTGAGCGGGGTGGCTCCGCACTCTTGGGCCGCGAGAGTTGCCTGCCTAGGGGAGGCGACAAGTGAAGCTTGGTGGGAAAGGCCTGGGCTCCATGGCCAGACAGGGGCGATGGGGAACGCTGCGGTGAAGCTGTTGGTGGCGGTGGGGAAGGGGTGTGGGCCAGTGGTGACAGCGGGATGCTGCCCGCCGACTTGCGCCGTGGAGAGCGGTACTGGCGTTGAAGCTTGGGTGCCAGACCATGTAAGGAGCTGGGCCGCGTATGCCCAGAGCCGGCTGGGGAACCGGGCACGCTGGAGCTGGGGGAGCTGCTCTGTGATGAATTCCCTCCCACTTGGTACAGACACACAGACAGATAAACAGACAAAGGCAGGGCAGTGTTAGCTGTTAGAAGCAACTGAGGGGTAAGGCAGGGCTTAGCCCTATAACGTCCCAGAATTGTCCGCCCCCTTCCTCCATCAATTTCTCCCCGAGACTGCTGGATCTTTCAGGGCTGGGCTGAATGAGAGACTCGGAGAGTGGGACTTGCGGGAAGCACAGAGGGCCCAGGCATGTTCCCGTTTCCCAGGAGTTCTCTCTGATCTGCAGGGAGCCCCTCGTACCTGAATGTACAGCATCGGGGGTCACCCGGTAGCCCTGAGTGGGAGATCGGGGAGAAAGGCTGTGGCTGTGTGTGGGAGAGCCTGGCCCGCTCTCCCCCGATGACAAGGAGCGGTTAAGGGAAGAAAGACTGCGGCTGGTGTGGAGCAGGGATGCCTGCTTGGTGATCTTCCGGAACAGGGAGCTCCTTTTTCTGCTGTAGAGATAAGAGTTAAAGGCTGAGTGGGCGCACGGGGCCCAGCACATACCAGCACCACTGTGGCTCAGAGAACACCCTCGGACTAAGCCCAGCTCACCTTTCTTGCCCATCTTTGCCCTGGTTCCGCTTGCTCCTTCGGGCCATCTTGGCCTTGTAGCTGCCCTTCCGAGCTGGCCCCACTTTAATGGACGTGTTCTCCAGGGGAGTTGTTGAAATGGCCACTTTGTTTCCACTCTGGGGAGCAGAGCATGAGGCCTGGGCTCAGATGGTGGCCATCCCTTGCCCCTGCCCTACCCTTGGGCATGGCTGTACCACAGCTCCAACCCCTGCACCAACACACATAAACCACAGGCCTGTCTCCCCTCCTCACAGATTGGGAAATGGCTCCCATGGGAGCCCAAGTGGTTTCAGGTGGGAAGACAGAGAAGAGGCTCACCTGTCCTCTTCTCCAGCCCTACCCACAGCTCAGAAGGATCCCTGGGCCTTGATCGGTGCGGGTACTGCCTTGTGGAGAAAACCCACTTCTGTGCCACACCGATTCTGTGTGTGCCTGCACCTGTCCTCAGTGCCAGATACACATGCACCCAACCCTCCCCCACCCCCTCCCAAAGCTGGGTCATTCAGGGATCACAGCGTGTGGCGTCCCCAGCACTAACCTTCAGGATCAGCTCCACCACCTCCGTGTGCACCAGCCCATGCACGGGTTCCCCATTGACGTGGGTGATGAGGTCACCCTGACGAAGCCCCGCCTCGCTGGCTGGACCACTGTCCTCCACGTGCTGCCTCAGGAAGAGAACAGTCCTCACTTTGGAGCCTGAGCATGAAGTGTGGGGCCTGGTTCTGCTCACTAAGCTGTGACCCCTATCACCATCACCCTGTGACCCCTTAGTGGGGACAGATGGGCTCCACTAAGGGGAAGGTGGCAGAGTGATGAAGCTGGGAGACAAAAGGTCTGGATGGCTGGACATACCCACACCATGTGGTGCACAGTGTAGACATCGGAATCACCCATGTAGACACGAATGGCCCGCAGGGTGAAGCCATACTTCTTGCCAGCTCGGTGGATGATGATGGGAGGCCTCAAGCTGCCGAGAGCTGGCAAGAAGTCCCTGCTTGGAGAAGAGTCCCGGGACGACGGGTTGGATGACTGAGAATGTGGGGACATGGGGCTGGCCAATGGAGAGCAGGTGTGTTCTGGAAAAGGAGACGCCAGGATTTAGTGGGTCAGAGGGCCCTGGCCTGGCCCCGTCCAGTCTGTTGACCCCAGCACAGCTCCAGTCACAGACACAGCCTGAGCCCAAGTGCGCTTTCCCCACAGCCCCCGCCCCGCAAAGGCCTGCTGAGTGCCCAGACCCTCCCAGACCCCAGGTGGGGGTGGGGGTGATGGAAATGGCAGCCAGCATTTGTCATGTTTCAGGGACTATATAAGCTTGTCACACATATTTACACATCACAACCATCCTATAAGCTAGCCACTATTAACATCCCTTAGAGGGGTTAAGCAACTTGTTCAAGGTCAATAACTATTTAGTGATGGAGCCAACATTTGAACATGAGCTCTCTGTCTCAAAGCCAGCACTTACTGCTGGCTGTGTCCTGCCTTCTGGCACACACACACAGCCCCAGACACCAACGCACACTTTCAGAGACCTCCAGTTTCATAACAAAGGGACATGCAGTGACACACAGTTTCTCAGATACCTGCTCCTCAACACAAGCACACACATGCAGACCTGCCGCATGCAGGCTCCTGCCACAGGCCCACAAGATTCCAAGGCCCTTCCTTTGAGTGTCAGCCCAGCTCCCCAGGGGCTCACCTGAGGGAATGAGGAGGGAGAGGGCTGTGGCTGAGGCAGACTTGATCACTTTGTTGACAGGGTGAGCACTGTGCTTCTCTGTAGAGTCCCCAGAGAGCAGCCGGTGACGAGCCCTACGCACAGCCAGATCACTGATGGCCTTGGCTGTGGCTCCCTCAGCCAGCTGTGGGGTCCTACGACCTCGGGTCTCCATAGCTGTGGGCCCAAGTGAGCAATGAGACCTGCGATGCAGCTGAGCCTCCCTCCCTTTAGTAGTATCCTCCAGACTAGGCCCTTTGACTCCCCACTGGGCCACACCTGGACTGGAACCACTGCTCTGGCCGACGGGTCCCTCATCCAGCTTCAGCTGCCGCTCCACTGGCCGTTCGGGGACAGGCCCTGGTATCCCCTCTCCAGATGAGGGTGTCAGGAGCCATATACCCTCTTGCTGCTGCCTCCTGGGGGTACTGTTGGCCTCCTCAGGGAACCGAGGCACATCCACAAGGCCTGAGCAACGGCGTCGCACTGTCATTGGAGGGCTTGAGTCACTCTCCGTGTGGGACGACTCAGACACCGACAGTCGCTTCCGTAATCTATGAGACATACGCCTGGGATGAGATGGCCCAGGCTTCCTTAGGGGCACACACGGTTATAGTAACAGAACTTTTTTCCTCAGACATTCCTCCTGGAGCCACCCTTGTGAACGCCCCCTCACTGCCACCAGCATCTGAATCTCTGCCATGACCTGTGACAACTGAGGGACAGCTGTGTTGCCCACCCTGGGCGGGCTCTGGGTGCTCACATCTCAGGGGAGCCAATCACCCAGCTCTGGTCTCGGCCCTTCAGCCCAGCCAGGCCGTCGGAGCGGTCCTCCTTCTCCTCACTCAGGCTGCGCTTGGTGGGGGGCGGTGTCCGGCGCTCCTCCAGCAGCGAGAGCCGCTCCATGCTACTGTACACCTGCGGGCACAGGGCTGTGCTGGGGATGGGCTCTGACAACCCCCAGTGGTACAAAGTCTCCTCGGCACCTGAAATCCAGGAATTGGAACCAGTCCTCTCCTTCCCTCCCCCACATCCCTGTTGAGTATCTGGGGAAGCAGTTATTCTGCTGGTCTGACGTGGCCTCTCCCTAGCCTTTCACGTCAGGGACTAAAGTGGTTCTAGAAGCACTTGCAGATTCTTTTTCTAGAGGTGGCCCCACCACTAACTCCTGAGCCTGCCCCAGGGTGTGTCCCTTGACAGGTCCTCTTCTCCCAATTTCCCAGCCTGCCCTGCCCAGCCTGGCCTCCTCAGTCACACCTTGCTGAACCTTGGAGAGCAGGAAGAGAACTGGCGGATCTCAAGGCAGCCATCCTCACTCACTTCTTCCTCGTCCTCTGAGTCCAGGTGGTGGTATCGCTCCGAGCGGGCTGGGACAGACACAGAGGACAGTCTCCTTCAGAACCTCTGTTGGTGGCCTCCTTATGACCCTACCAGACCTCAGCAGAGCCCTGAGAAGTTGCTTCCAATGCCAAGTTCAGTGTGCACAGGTGTTTCTGGGCAAACAGGTAGGACCCATACTCTACCCTACCCCACTGATGGCCTTACTGTCAAAGTAGCTGGTATCATCCTCTGACTCCAGCTGAGGAATAAATTCAGCCTTCTGGCGGAGAAGTCCTGTCCAGTCCAGACCCGTGAAGAATGGGTGCTGCTTCACCTCATAGGCACTGCCTGTGGACAAGGGAGTGGATGAGCTGCGTGGAGTTCAGCTCAGCAAGTCAAGTAAGAAGCCATGTCACAAGCAGCTACACCCAGAGGCCTCAGCTTAGGCACCTTTCCTTTTCTGCCTACAGGGAGCAGGGCAGAGCTTCAGGGTCCAGAGGGGCTGCCCACACCTGAACCCCAAACCTCCAGGGTGCATTAGCTCAGACTCTTTCCCCTCTTTTCCAAGCAGTGAAAAAGGTTCCTGGGGCCTGACCTACCTGTGCCCAGTCTCTCCAGAGGGTTCTGGTGGAGCAGTTTGGAGGTGAGGTCCTGGGCTTCTGGGGGCAGCGCATCATCACCCTCAGGCCACACAATCTCATCTGAAGTCATCAGGGGCGAGAGGTAAAGAAGAAATTGTGGGTAGAGTGAAGGGATATAGAAGAGGGTCCCAGGATAGTGCAAGGAAGGGAGGCACAGAGGGCCCAGGGCCCCTGAACACTTTGCCTGGGACCCCAATCCTTCAGTTCTACGGGTTCCTAGAGCATGGCTTGATACAGGGTGGGCGTTACAAAACACTGCTTCCCCTGTCCTGAAGATCCAGCCCACCCTGTCTTTACGATCCAGACACACACACTCCACACACACAGAACTCACATTCTTGGGATGTGCACACACACAAAACAGGAACACCCATGTACATAGGGGAGATACATGAACACAGAACAAGCCCAGGGGACACCGCGTGTGCGTGTGCATGCACCCTTACCCCCCGCCAAGAAGCAAGCATAACACACACGCACACGAATTCAGAACAAGGTGCGCACATAACTCATATTCATAGGTTTGGACTCTTGTCTCCCCACCAGGCCAGGGTGATGGTACCTACCACTGATCACTTGTCCAAAGAGCTCCTCTGGAGTGTCTCCAAAGAAAGGGACGCAACCCACCAGGAACTCATACAAGATTATGCCCATGGCCCACCAGTCCACTGGCTTCCCGTAGCCCTGACGCAGGATCACTTCCGGTGCGATGTACTCTGGGGTCCCGCACACCTGGGCACAGAGAAGCCAGGCTGGCTCAGCACCCTGAGGCAGCTTCCTGGCATGATGGCTGCAAGGGTGGGGATGGTCCCCCTCTGGAGCAGAAAAGTCTCTGAATGAAAACTCAGTTCACCTTAGTTAATGAACAAAATCAGTAGGAGCCCCAGGGAACCAGAGTTGGAACTGTTAGTGGGGTATTTCCTAATTAACCAAAACGTCTAATTCTAGCCTGGAACCACCACTCCTTGAACCCTCAACACCCTCTGGCATCTGGCCCCACAATTGGCCTCTGCACTCCAGTCTCCCAAAGAACAGAAGCTACCAGTCACGTGACCATGACAGGGACTTGAGAACAGTCACAACCTGATATGTCAAATCAGGGAACAACCAGGCTACTCTTAGGAAACTGGGCTACAGCCCAGCGGAAATTTGGAGCTGTGTTCCAAGAACAACAGGCCCCAGGAGAGCTGTGTCCTTGACTCAGCTGGGAGGTTTAGGACTGATCTCATATGAAACTCTGTGAGTGTTAACAATTATATGATCCATTTTCTTCAAACCCTGAGGAGGAAGATGACTTTGAATTTTATATCCATGATTCTCATGGCCCATCCTATTTTTCAAATGTGTTTCCAATCTCAATGCCTTCCTAGAACCAAAAACAGAAAAGATAGGAGCTCCCAGTCTTACCATCTAGCTACAGGGTAAGCATAGGGTAGCCCTAAGATCTTATTCTGAGGCCTGGAATTTAACCCCCAAGGCCTCAACTATCCTCCCTTACCTGCTTGTCCAGGAACTCCCGGGCATCCTTTTCAATGTGACCCTCATACAAGTTTGTTGTCAGACTCATGAGGCCAATTTTAGATAGTCCAAAGTCAGTGAGCTTGATGTGCCCCATGGATGTTATTAGGAGGCTGGCCAGAGAAACAAAATTAGGGAGTTATTTTCTGGTAGTCCAAGAGTGCGGATATTAGCATATGCCAAATTTCCCCACTCAGGCTTCTACGGAGGTACTGGGGGACGTAAGCAGGGTGTCTTCAGCAGGGAGCCGGGCAGCTGTGGAAATGGAAATAGCTCTGGCTTCATGAGTGCTGCGTTTTGCATAAGCAACTAACTTGCCTTCCGCCCATCCCCACAACTCCATTTCTATTTATTGTCCTAGTTAGGGTGCGGAACCTGTGGCCTTGGGGCCACATGTGGCCTTCTGGATCCTTGACTGCATCCAAATTTTAGAGAACAAATCCTTTTATTAAAAGGGGTGCAGCAGAGAAAGATGAAGCTTTTCTTGCTGCCTTTGGTGCTTAAAAAAGAACAGTCCTGGAAGCAGAAGGCTGCAGGTTTCCCACCCCTCACTCGAGCAGCTCACAATGCTCCTATTTCAGGGACTGGAGAAGGGGGCACATATTTTAGTTCCATGGCTGGTCTTAGAAGGAGAGTTGGTTGGGAGAAACTAGAAATAAGATCCCTTCACGCACTCTGTCTGAGCCATTTCATCTTGTGCCAAAGCCTTCACCCTGTATCCTAACGCTTCCCCCTTTGTATCTCTGGCCCTGACATCTTTCATGAGCTCCATGCCTACCCAGGAGCACCGCAAACTCAACCTGGCCAAAACAAAGTCATGCCTCCCAACTGGCTCCTCTTCTCAGTGAAAAACAAAAATGTCTATTACCTGCTAAGATAAGTGATAAGTGCTTTAAAATGTGATAAGTGCTTTAAAAATGCTCTGGCCCTTGAAAGGTTTTCTAGAGAAGCTAACACAACAGAGGTAGGTATTATAATCCCAATTTTAGGAGGCACACAAAGCTCAGGGGAATTTAATTAACAGAGTCAAATTCACCAAGTTAAACAGCAGAAGAGTGGCCATTTGAACTCAAGTCTAATGTCAAAGCCACTTTCTACCACAGAGGCTTGTCACCCTGCACCAGTCTCCAGCTGGAAATCTGAGAGATGTTCTGCTTCCTCGCTTTCCTTTCCACCGCCACTCAATCTTATCTTCTTTCCTTTCTAATTCCCAACACTGTCCCCTCTCTTCTCCACCCTGACTCTCTCTGGCTGGTTTACTGCAGTGGTCTCTTTGCACTGGCAGGAGATCTTTTTTTTTTTTTTGAGACAGAGTCTCACTCTGTTGCCCAGGCTATAGTGAGTGGTGTGGCGTCAGCCTAGCTCACAGCAACCTCAAACTCCTGGGATCAAGCAATCCTCCTGCCTTAGCCTCCCGAGTAGCTGGGACTACAGGCATATGCCACCATGCCCGGCTAATTTTTTCTATATATTTTTAGTTGTCCAGATTATTTTTTTCTATTTTTTTTTTTAGTAGAGATGGGGTCTCGCTCTTGCTCAGGCTGGTCTCAAATTCCTGAGCTCAAACAATCCTCCCGCCTTGGCCTCCCAGAGTGCTAGGATTACAGGCATGAGCCACCGCACCCGGCCGAGGAGATCTTTCTAAATCTAAACCAAAATGTGAGCACATCATTCCATCAGACCTTTGGGTAACAGGCCCTTCAAAGACTTTCTAGGATCCTTTAAGATAAAACCCGAACTTAACAAAAAGGCCCTTGAAGAGTCCCTGCCTATCTCTCTAGCCGTTTCTCTTACTACTCTGACGTACTAACTATCTAAGCTGTGACCATATCACACCATTTGAGGTCCTGAGCGGGCAATGTTCTCTCACACTCATGTGCCTTTGAACATCCTGCTCCTCAGCTTTAGAATGCTTCTCCCTCCTGTTTCCACCTGACCAATGCCCTCCAAGAAATAGCCTAAGCACATATATTTCTGTCTCCCATTGCAGACTCAAATTCTACATGCCAGGGACTATATTTAAACCTAGAATATGGAGCCTGGCACAGAGTAGGTGTCAGTAAATGCTGGGACATTTGTTTAGCCATCTACTAGAAGTGCTGATTCTTTTGTTCCTGCTTGGCTTCGTCAGTGGAGCTCCTCAGTGACTCTTTCATGTCACTGAAGCCTTATCTTGCTCCTACCAGACTTTGTGGCAAAGGTCTTTGTATGTGGGGTGGTCAGGGACTAAAGTATTAGGCCTAAATGGACACACACGTAAGCACTGTTTCCAAGCAGCCATTTTGGGACAGATTCGAACGTACTGTGTTTGCCTCGATTTATCTAGAGGCCCAAGAGGGAGACCCTGGACAAGGGACCCAGACCGTGGGCATACTTGTCAGGCTTGAGGTCACGGTGCACGATGCCATAGTTGTGTAAGTACTCCAGGGCCAGCACGGTTTCCGCAAAGTACAGACGCACCATGTCCACAGGCAGGGCCCCAATGTTCTTTAGCAGAGTGGCGCAGTCTCCCCCTGCAACAAGCCCAGGCCACCATGAGGGGAGGATCCAGTTCCCTGCTCTAGCCAGTTCCCAGCCTCGCAGTCTCTGAGGTCCCAGAGGAGTTTCATGGAATACCTTGGTGCTGGAGACTATGATTCTAGCCTCTGCAGCTGGCACGGGTGGGAGACAGGGTGCAAAGAGGAGCAGAAAGTTAGGAGAATCTGCCAATGGCTGTCAAGGCCATTGCTGAGGCCAGAGGGGGAAGGAATCCGGGCTTCTCTGCCTGTAAGTTGACTTGCAGGGATAGGACTCAGTTATTTTAGGATGGAAATACTGTATACTATAAGTACATTTGGCTGAGACATTAGCGTTTAATTCCTTCCTGTTGGCTTTCCTTTCATTTCTGAGGAAAGTGACAATAGACACTCTCAGCATGTACCCACTGAATTAAAAGGGCTATTTGGTTCAGCTTCAACTTCAAGACTTAGGCAAAATATTTTTGGAAGCTGTACAATGAAAAAGGGAGCGGGAGGGCCCCTCTCCAGAGCTGTGCCCCATGTCACTCTTCTACTCCATTCCCAGAGCATTTTGCATGGTTTTAAGGGGTGTCCCCCTCACGAGCCATCAGCCAAGGTAATGGCTTTCCTTTCTTCTGAGGGCCCAGACGCAATCCTCCCAGCACCCAACCCTGGGCTTTTGCAGCTCTGCTATCTCCTTTGTTCCTGTCTGATGTCAGCAGTGGAGGGTGTGTGGGCTTTAGGGTGCAAGATTCCACAGCTGCTGGCCTGCTACACCCTGCCCCTGAGTGCCTCTCGTCACAGCTTACATGGGCAGCCTCATGGGAGAGGCAGGCGGCTTTGTACCCGCTGTGGCCGAAGGCTCACTGTGCCTCTGAGATCCTGAGGCAGAAACCAATGCCAAAGAGGTCTGAGGAAGCTCGGCCCTGAAGCTTTGCCCCTATACAAAGCTGCTGGTCCCTGTTTAGGCCTAAATCTCAGATTGTGCCTTGGCCTCTGTGCTAGGCCACCTTTCTCCAGTACCTTCGACATACTCCATCACCATGCACAGGTGGCGCTTGGTCTCAAAGGAGCAGAACATGCTGACCACAAAGGGGTTCTCGGCAAAAGTCAGAATGTCGCGCTCCACGAAGGCCTGTTGGATCTGGTTCCGCAGGATCAGGTTCTGCTTGTTGATCTTCTTCATGGCAAAGCGCTGCCGGGTGGACTTGTGCCTCACCAGGAATACAGCCCTGGGAAACACAGCCCATCCCATCCCCCATGGCCCCTTAGCACCCGAGCTGTGCTCTCCACCACCCAAAATGCCTTCTCTCACGCCTTGATTAATGCATGGAACAATGGAGCAGGGGTGTGCATATTAATGAGAAGGATCTGGGACCTCTGGCCCACAGAGCTCTTAAATTCCCTGACAGACAAAAATCCTGAAGACACAGCTCAATGCTCCCTCAGAGCTCAGGGAAAAGAGGAGTGCTATGGCGAGGAGGGGTACTGGGGCAAAGAGGGGTGCTGGGGGAGGAGGCATGCTTGGGAGAGGAGGGGTGCTGGGGAGAAGAGAGGTGCTGGGGAGAGGAGGGGTGCCGGGGAGAAGAGAGGTACTGGGAGAAGAGGGGTGCTGGGGAAAGAGGGGTGCTGGGGCAAGGAGGGGTGCTGGGGAGAGGAGGGGTGGGAATCTTGCCTGGAAAAGGAACAATGCTCAGATGTCAGAGGAAACTGAACTCTTGCCTCCCCAGGAGGCTTCAGGGAGGGACAGTCTACCCTGAGGCATTCGCTGCCCAGAAGGTTGGCATCACATTCTCACATGGAAGAGACCAAAAGCTGAATCAACTTCAGTCCCAGCCACACTCTGATCCCTGCCTTTACCCATAGGCGCCATTGCTGATGAGCTTAATGGTTTCGAAATCCTCTTCAGAGGGTGTCTTTTTAGATGGAAGAGATGCCCCGCGGCCCTGGAAGACAAAGGGAAAGGCAGGAGGCAGGCATGCTTCTCAGAGCCCACATGCTTGGGGAACCTGAGGCCTCAGCATCGTCTCAGCTCAGCCCTGCTGTAGCCTCCTGCCCCTTCTGCCTCAGGAGCAGAATGATTGCTCAGTGTTTGCAGTCACCAACTCCCCTACCCCTCCTTCAGACATTCTCATAAAGAGAATTCATAGCCCTTTGCTTGGGGTTAAGGCACAAGCTCATGATCTTTACCTCAACTGAATCATCTGTCTCCGGAGTGTCAGGACTGTCATAGCTGCTCAACTGGGCCATTTCTAGAAACGAAACAAGGACACAAGAGAAAAGTATGCGAAGCAATTTCAGGCATCTCAGCAGTACCCTCAGATCATGTAACAGGTGCATGCCGGGTAGGCATTAATGCTTTCTGCATCAGCCTGGATGCAAATCCAGTTCCATGGCTCTATACTCAATGTAGTCATTGCTTTCAGATGAGGAAATGAGCCAAATACCATTGCTACTCCTATTTCTAGAAGTCCAGTGCCATTCACAAGGTCTGGCCAGTTCTATAAACCTGGGACCTCTCCTGGAGAGCAAGACCTAAGCTGGGCCCATCCCATCCTGCGGCTAAGACTGCTTCACTGGACGGGGCTGGGAAGCAGGGAAGGCAGGAGCAGGACACCCAAAGACCAGGCACTTGGAAGCCCATGGTTCACACAGGAGCCCAGAACAACAGACATATCCTCAGAAACCCTAAGTCCGACCATCCAAAGACACAGGAGGATTTGTAAGGTAGCCAGCAGGAGAGTTAAGTATGGCAGAGGAGGTGACCATTTTTGCAAATGTGATTGTGGTCCTTTGTTGTTAACCTCTTTTGATCTGAGGCTCTAAATGCAACCCAGTCGGGCCCAAGGCAATCCGGGTTGGGATACGCATCAGACAGATGTGACCAGTAATTCCAAGGAAGGGCTAGTCTGTCACAGGGTGTCTCCTATAGTCCCAAGGCCCCTAGCCACGTCATATCCACGTCCAAGTTAAGCCTCTTTGCAAGGTGTTGTTAGAGCTTGCCAGCAGCCACCAGGAAGGATGCTCACCCTCTAGGGGGTCCCGCGTGAGGCCCAGCTGGCTAACGATGTAGCGGGGAATGTCACATTTAATCCCTTGTCCCTCTTTGGCGTGGCCTTCAGCTGCTTCTAATAGGTGGTAGAACTCTTCAGGGTCAAACTCCTGTACCAGGGGAGAGAAGGAGTCCATGGTGAGAGATTCAAGTGAAGGCTGCCGGCCTCTTTGGTTTTACAGCATATAGCAGAGTGAGATGAACAAGACCTTCTCTGTGATGGGACAGTCCCACTCCTGAATATCCAGCAACAATATGATTCAGGGATCATGGGAATGGGGACAAAGCTGTCTTACAGGTCACCTCCAGATTGGACATCCTAAGCACATGCTGTCTTCCCAGCAATAAGGACCAGAGCTTTTGGTTTCAAGAGAGCTCGGCCTGTTCATCTGGTTCCAAGCCTTCTGCCAGCCTAATGGTATGGTCGGGAGTGTTTAGATGCCCAGTCCAGAGCAGTCCTGGTACACACTCAGTTATGGTTTTCAAGAGCTCCGGCTCACAGCCCTATGGTGCATGCATACCTTCGATATTTATTGAGCGCCTCCTGTGTGCTAGGGGCTGGAGATCCAGTGCTGAACAGAGCACTGTCCTTACGCCTGCACATAATAATGAGGGTCTCATTTATTGAGTGCCTACCAAGTGCCACAATCTGGGTGAAATCCTTATAGCAACTCCTTGACTTTGGTGAGGAAATCGAGGCCTACAGGAAATGCAGTGACTTATCCATGGTCACAGAGGTAGGAAGGAACAGAAAATCAACATTTAAACCCAGGCCTGACTCCAAGTCCCTGCTTAGCCATGGACTTTATGTTCTTGAGGGAGAGGCTCTCTGCTTGGTCACAACCCTAGCCTGCTGCTCTTGCTTTCACCCCCTCTGGTCTCACTGTTTTGGAGAACTATACTACTGCCTATCTGGATATAATCTAAGCCAGACCTGGAAGTCATCTTAACTTCTTAATCTTCCCCAGCCCCGATGTGGTCAGAATGTCTATTTCATAAATACCTCTCTAATGCACCTCTCTTCCTCTCTGCTCTCCTACCATTGTCCTAGTTCTGGCCACCACATCTCACAGGAGTCGCTCTGAGTGCCTGTGCACTGGTTTCCCTGGCCATCATGCTCTCTATTCCAATTACTATCCATGTTGCAGCCAAAATAATCTTTCTTAGGACTAAACCTGATGGAATATTTAATTAGAAATAAAATAAGAACCAACTACTGCAACAAAATGTATGAAATCTGCAAAAGCATCGTGCTGAGTGAAATAAGTCAGAACATACTATATGGCTTCATTTATACGAACCCGGATAAAGTGCAAACTTATCCACAGTGAAAGAAAGCAGATGAGTGGCTGCCTGGGCGCAGGAGGGGAAGGGACTGACGACAAAGGGGCACAAGGGAACCTTCTGAGCTGACAGAGATATTCTCCATCTTGACTGTGGCAGTGATTGTACAAGTGTATAATTGTTCTGTTTTTTATTTTTTAATTTCAGCATCTTACGGGGGAAGGGTATAATTGTTAAAACTCAAAATACTGTATACTCAAAGGGATATATTTTATTGTATACAAATTATAACAATAAAGTTGGTTTTAAAAAAAGTAAATCTGACCATGTCACATTCTTATCTAAACTTTCTGGTGCTCCAAGTGGCCATAAGGATACCGTAAAACTCCTGAGCCGAGAGCCAAGCCCCTCCCTGATCCCAGCGTGGCCTGCCTCCCAGTTTATGCCCCCACTTGCTCAAACACGCCCTCCACACCACTGAATGCTCCTTCCCATGCCCCCACCTGGCAAAGTCACACTCAGCCTTCAGGTACTGAGTAAGCCTCATGTCTCCTGAGGGGCCATGAATGTGCACTCTAAGCAGGACTAAAGCACTTCCTTCACCACGTTTCTGCTGCAGCTTGAACTGACTCAGTTGTAACACTCCTTGCAATATTATAATTATCATTTCCATGTCCCCCTGCCTTATCCTCCCTAACTCCACTATAGAGGAAGCACTGTGAGATCAGGACTCTTCTTCATTCACCTCTGTACCTCTAGCATGAGGCAGGTACTCAGTACAGTGTAGCTGAATGATTAAATGAAGGACTCAACTTGTCCAAACTCAACTGGCCTATGCTCCTGATGCTCATTGTCCCCAAGGCCCTCACTAATCTGGAGCCTGCACAGCCTGGGGTGGGCCAGACTAACACCTCCCCCCACCACACCCCTCAGGACCACCTGCTTGTCCTCACAGGACCCTGTTTTGTCCCCCAGTGCTTGCAAATCACATTTAAATAAGGACCTCAGCAACAGAGATGGCAGTGGGTATCACCAAGTTTGCTGTCAGCAGGAAAATTCCTTTATAGTCCCTCTCCAAATCTCCCCACCTAACCTTCCCGGAGTCCACTCACCAAGCATTCCAGGAGCCGAGCTGGGCGGGCAATGACAATCATCAGCTTTTTCACCAGCTGCAGCACAAAAGCCACCTCATTGCTCTCTGAGCGCTCATGAGCCTATAGAGAAGACAAAGGTCACTTCAGCAATCTATTGGACAATGTGGTTCGGCTAAGCAGGACCCGAATGGGCAGAGCTGATGACAGGGAGAAATGATTTGGGAGTACAGAGAGCTCCGCAGAGCCAAGAACTCAGAGAAGGCTAGTCAGCTGTGAGAGGGGCAAGTTGCTCCTCAGGAACCACTGGAGCTTTAGAACACTACATGACACCAAGGAATGTCACACGGACACACAGCTTTACCTATTTTTCTAGCCAACAAGCTTCACTTACCCTCTAGACACCAGCTCAAGGGGCTACTCTCAGTGGAGCCTTCACTGATGTTCACTTTCCACCCCAGACACTGTAAGGAATAGAGAGACTTCGAAACTGGGAGGTGATAGGACCAGACAGATGTGTCAGAAAGGTCACTCTGGCTGCGGTGTAAAGGCTGCACTACAGAGGGCAAGGCTAAAAGCAGGAAAACCCATTAACGGGCGACTGCAATAATTCAGAGGAAAAAGGCCTAAGTCAAGGCAGTAAGAATGGAGACAAGCGGACAGACTTGGGCTACTGCAGAGACAGACAATGGGGTAGACTTGAGGGGTGAAAGAAGCAGGAGTAGAAGGTAACTGCTGCAGCTTTAATTTTAGGGAAATTTCAGTGAACAGATGACACAGGAACTATAAGAAGATAAGCCACTTAGGTGAAGCTAGGTAAAGAAGATACTGTATTTGTGATAGAGAAAGGGCAGCTAGGCAGAAAACGTAAGTTCAGTTTCGGACTTGTAGAGTCAGAGGTACCCACACTAGACACTTTCCTGGGTATCTGCTTGGCCCACGGAGACTTTCTCTTTTTTCTGGGAACTGCTTTGGTTTCTAGGAGCCACATTTGTATGGTGTGGCTGCACCTTCCCTCCCACCTCCAATGGCTGACCAGTGTGGATTACTTGCCTAGGAATTTAAAACTAGGTAGAAAGACAATTATTTATTATCACTGTGGCGGAACTATATACGAACTGTGAAAAGGGATGGCAACGTCCACCATGGAGAAAAGCAGCACAGAAATAAAAAAAAAATAGAGATGAGAAAAGGAGAATGAGCGCTTCCTGAGCTCCCCTTTTTAAGGCCTTGCTGTACTACTCCTAGCTTCAGTTCCCTGAGACCCACTTTTTTTACCCTATGATTAGTTTCCCATTAGTGCTTAAACTATTCCAAGGGAGATTTCTATTATTTGCAACCAATATGGGGAAGTCAAAGTGCAGGAGTCCAGTAAGCAGCTGGGAGTGCTGATCCGGAGCTCAGGAGAACTGTTAGGGTGGCAGTTGCACGTAGGAGCCCTCAGCGACGGAGGAAAACTGAAGACGTGGGAGCAGAGGAAGCTCATCAGGGAGAGAGTGGAGAGAGGGGAAAGAGGAGAGTAGACATTCAGGATGGTGCCTGTGAAACACTAGCATTTAAGAGGAGGGCAGAGGAGGAGCCTAAGAAGAGGCAGCAAGACCGGTGAGAACAGAGAACAGGTAACCAGGAGGTATTCGCTGTGTGCTGCAGAGAGGTGAAGGAAGACAAGGACTGAAAGAGACCACGGGATCTGTCAATTGGCCAACTAGTTCCTTGGTGACTTGTGTCTAAAGAGTTTTAGTGCAATGGTGGAAAGGCAGAGTAGAAGACAGAAGACTGAGTAGTGAATGGGTTATAAGGAAAGAAAAATAGCAAAATATTAAATTTTAAATTAGATATTTAAGTATTAAATTAAATTTAAAGATAGCAAAATAGTCCCCTGACCCCAATACACATATATGCACACACGAGAAGGACAAGATGTAATTATTTCCTTTCCTTCTTCTTCTTTTTTTTTTTAAGATCGAATACCTGAGAGCTCCCTTTTCTATGTTCTCCTGCTTGTCTGTACTGCACGGCACTATCATGTCGTTTTACAGAGTTGTCTGTCTGCTGGGCCTAGTGAGTAGAGAGGCTGTGTCTCTTTCTCTCGTTCCTCACACGCTGGGCCTAGCATAGTGCTTCCCATACAGCAGACATCAGTCAGTGTTTGCCGACTCAATGCTGGAAAGTGTATGACCTTAGTCTCTGGAATAAGACAAACCTGAGTTTGAGCTCTGGTTTTGCTACTTAAGAAATGAGCTACCTTGGGCTAACTGAGCCCTTTCAGGCTTCAGTTTCCTCATCAGTAAATTTAGGGAGTAATAATAGTACCTTTCTTACAGGATTTTGAAGATTAAATTAGATAAATTAAACAAGATAATGCAGTGTCTAGCGTGTATTACATACTCCATAAGTGTTACCAATTTTCATTATTTTAAATGTAAACCTGATTGTGTCATTTTTCAATTTAATACCACTTAGTGATATGTCACTGACTTCATGATAAAAGCTAAGCTCCTCACAAAGTCCTTCATCCCCCGGCCCCCAGTCTAACTCTTCAAATTCATCTACAAACTTTACCCTGTGGGCATCTTTTACTCTAGTCATGCCAAACTACTTTATCTGCAATTCCTGGAATGTATCACATATCTTAACACCTCTGGGAGTTGTTTATACTATCTCCTAGCTTCAGTGAACCCTACCTACTTGTCAAGACAACCTTCCCTGGACTTTCCATGCAGAGTCAGCACATCCTCCTCTGTGCTCAGAACCTACCTCTCTTTAGTGCTCATCAATCACATTGTACTATGGCAAATAAAGTGAGAGAATTCACATAAAGCACTTGGTGTAGTGTCAGGCACACAGTACACGTCAATAAATGATATCTGTTATTTTTATTGCAAATACGTGTTGATGGGTCTATAACCTCATCAATGACAAATTCCCTAAGATAAAGCCTACATTGAATTCTTTTCTGCATTCCAAAGGGCCTAGCAAATTAGGGAACAGATGAATAAACTGGCTCCAAATTCAGTGCTCTTCCTACCGCACCAAACAACCTACCCCCAGGTGCAGTCAGTCTGAGAAAATGCCTGAAGGTTTTGGGCAAGGCTCTGACTTTAGCATTTTAGAAGATCAATTTTAGATGTACAAGGCAGCTTTCAAGTTACTCTACATTAATGCTTTACCTGATGCAGCAATCTCTGATTCCTAAATGTCTCTGGGGCATCCCTATCTATTGCTGGAAAACTGTTAGAAAGTTATTCCTGGCCAGGCACAGTGGCTCAAGCCAGTAATCCCAGCACTTTGGGAGGTAAAGGAAAGAGGATCAGATGACACCAGGAGTTGGGGACCAGCCTGTGCAACATAGTGAGATCCCCATCTCTAAAAATAAAAATAAAAAAATAAAAATTGGTCAGGCATGGCAGTGCATGCCTATAGCCCTAGCTACATGGGAGGATGAGGAGGGAGGATCACTTGAGCCCAGGAATTTGAGGCTGCAGTGAGTGAGGTACCACTGCTCTCCAGCCTTGGCGACAGAGCAAGACTTGTCTTTAAAAAAAAAATAATAATACTTTTAAAAAGAAAGTTATTCTTAAAGAGAAATAAACAGCTGCCAGTGATTTTCACAGGGCTTTGGCTTTCTAAAGTCTTATTTCCACAATGTTTGAATTTAAGTATTTCTTTTGACATCACTGTGACCTCCAACTCCCAGGCTCAAGTGATCTTCCCGGCTCAGCTTTTGGAGTAGCCAGGTCTGCAGGCATGTGCCATCTGACTAATTTTTTCTATTTATTTTTTAAAATTTTTTGTAGCGAGGAAGTCTCTCTATGTTGCTCAGGCTGACCTCGAACTCCTGGCCTCAAGTAATCCTCCTGCCTTGGCCTCCAAAAGTGCTGGGAGTGGCGTGATCCACTGTGCCCAGCTAATCCTTCCAGTATTTGACAGCAATAATCATGACCATCTTTAGTCACCCTGTCTCTAGACTCATTTGTTCTCTAACAAAAATTTTTTTTTAATTCCCTGCTCCTTCTAATTTCTAGACAAACATACTGAAGTCCTGTTTGATCATTAGACCTGGGCTCTCAGCTCAGCTGGTACTACTCCAGAGACAGGTCATGGGTCTGGAGCTTGTAACAGATTCTGGACTGGGAAATTCTCTAGTGACATAAAGAGCTCTGGGGAGACAGGCGTGCCTCATCTCCCCAAAGTGTACTAAGGTACAGTATGGGGCAGCTGTGATCTGAGTGAGGAGGTACCTAGGAACCTTATTTGAGAGGCCAACAGCAAAGACAACACTGGAGCATAAAGCAGTGGCTTAAGGATTCAATGTGTGCTTTGGTCTTGGCCATCTTTGGATTACTTTACCTTCAGCCTCTTAGAGATTTTTCAAACTGGGAAGGATCAAGTCTCTAAATATGTAAGTCCCAACTTGAGAACTTCTCATCATGCAAATGGAATGTCACCAAATGGATAAATCCACAGTGCAAGTCTTGGACCTGCTTTCCCTTGGCTGAGGAGAAACAGTCCGAAGGCCCTGCTTAAACCAATATTTCTAGTAGAAGAGAGCCTACCACAGCCACTGGGACCACTTTTTGGCTTTACATAACAAATCTCCTAGTCAAATACTCATGAATACTATCAATGTTGGAGCTTCAGACAGAGTAATATTGCTTTGGATTTAAAAAAGAAAGAACTCACAGAACTGAGTTCCTTTGACACCAAGTAGGCTTCTCTCAGTAATGTGGGGGACTGAGGAGGAATCAAATCCACTGGCACCACACTTGGGGGTGGGTGGAAAGCAGGCTGGGAAGATTGAGACCATCACTAATGCTCAGATCTTAGTCTCGGACTAATAATCCAATACCACGTGCATGTTTCACCAGAGCCCCAGCACAAGGACGCTCACGTCTTGCAGAAGCTTCTCCAAATTCTCTTGAAGCTCGTAGAAATAGTGTGATGTAATGAGGCCACTCCGAGATTTATCCAGGCAGTCTCGGGCCATTTCAATCACTTGATGATGAATAAAGCTCAGTGTTCCATCTGCCAAGGGCAACACGCTGTCTGGAGTGTTGGAGGAAATGAACTCTGCTAGTCGCTCTTCCATTTGTGCAGTGGCCTAGGAATAAAAGCAAGAAAAGCGACATTTCCCTTCTAGTCCCAGCTCAGCTGGAGCTAAGCCTGAAGGACCTGGTAATAGCATAACAATGGGCTCCCTGTGATCCTGGTTTCCTAACACTGCATCTGGAAAACCTGATAACTAGAGACATGGAAAGATCACCTTCAAGTCAAGATGCCTTAGCAGTATATTCAAGGCCCTCTAAAACCTGGCTGTGCCCATCTCCCACCATTCACTGCAGAGCAAGCTCTTTTGCGCTAAGGACATGGAAGTGTTTGCTGTTTTCCTCCTTTGTTATACTGTTTCATGCTTCTGTCTTTGTTCACGCTGTCCCCTGTGCATGGCTTTTTCACCCTGCCAAGTCTGCCTGGTATACTCCTCATTCTTCTAATCTCAGTTCAACCATCATAACTGCTCTGAGGAGACTTTCATTCCCTCAGACAAACTAGGGTTTCCACTCCTCTGTGCTTCCGCTGGACCTCCCAACTGTGCAAACTTAATGTATGCACACTGCTGATTTCTAAACCTTTCTCTGGACTAGGAAGTTCTTCAAGTCAGAGAGAGTTTTATTTATCTCAGGATCCTCTTACTTAACCTTAGGACCCAAGGGAGCTAAACGGATGCTCAGACAATGTTTACTGAAGGTGTGAACCTGCCTGGTCACAGACTCCAAGTTGGGATGGGGGGTTTGTAGATAGGAACGTGAACAGGATCTGTGTCCCCAGCAGAGCAGAACTGAGGTTTGATTCGGAAGCCCCTTGGGGACCTAACTGCACAGTCATGTCAAAATGACAAACACACGTAAGTTCTAAGCTGCCCATCTAGGACTCCATCTTCTTTCCTTTGCCACCAGGTAGTGATTTCTGATTTCCAGTGTGTGTTTAGGCAAATGTATACATACCTGCATATGTATGTGGTGTGTGTGGAGAGTGAGAGAGGAAGAGAGAGGACGAGTGGGAGCAGGGGAGAGAGAAGGCAGGCAAGGAATCTCAACACATTTTCTCTAACAATAGTTCATCTTACAGGAAGGACTTAGAGGTGTGCATATGAACACAAACATGGAATACTAGAATGGCAGCATGTAATAAACAAGCAGGAAGAAACATGTGAGATATATTTCTCAACTCTATATACTCCCAAACTTCATTAAAAATGACCAAGTACAACAAAATGTATTCCGAGCTGTCTGTTCTGCCCTCTTCCTCACTCTTATGCTCTAGTGCCCACTGCAAGGCCAGAAAGCACGGATCACAGGGCACAGGTTCAGCGGAGAATAGCTACCTCTCATTGGGAGTTTATGATGTCCTGGGCGCTATTAGAAGAGCTTAATGTTCATTAATCCTTACAAACTCCTGAACTGCAGATGAGGCAAATGAAGCTCAGAGAAGTTAAATATTCTGTCCAGGGCCATACAGCCAGGAAACGGTAGAATGAGATCTGAATTCAGTCTGGCTCCAGAATCCGAGCTCCCCCTCATGACTGTGCTTCACTGTGTATGTCAACAGAGAAAAGCACAAGAGCTTTACGCCATCTCCCCAGGCCACCATGTGTGTCCAGGAGACTGTATCTGAGTCTAGAGAAAGAAACTCCCAGAGGTGCAGGGAATCACATGCTGCACATTCCAGATTGAGATGAACAGACAGACCCAGGGGGGTCTGGACGAGGATGGAGAGAGAGGTGTTAGCGCTCCATGCTTTCTGCTGTCGTGATGTCAGCCCACTGTTCCCTCTCAGACAGAGCGAGCTGTGCTCTGCAGGAACAGGGCTTCTCTTCAGAAGGCCAGGGCAGAGTGCATAGGCATGTGGTGTTAAAAAAAAAAAAAAAAAAAAAAGCAAATGGGAAACAAGGTCTTAGTTCCACATACAAAGAGGCTCACAGCCAAACCAGAGTTGTGAGTACTATTTCTCAGACTACCTTCCTCCCTCGGCATTTTCCTGCTTGAAAACACAAATCCAAGTGTTAGCAAGCAACTCTGACCTCTGTCCCAGCCGCCCACTGCTCCCTCCAGCCTTCTGCTTGCCAGTGCAACACACCCCTGTCTGTGTACTCTCTGCGCCTGGTAATCGGTGCTGCTTAAGAAATCTGTATTGAATCAAGGTGCTACCAGAGGGCAAATCTTGCAAAGGGTGAACCCTGACTTGTGGATCCTCATGTGCACAACGAGGAATAAAGTCTCCAGTTCTTTCTTTCTCCTTCTCAAGCAGTCTGGAAGCCCTTGTCCTCCTCTTGGGTGACTTTCTGTTCTTCTTGATTACCCCTAGAGGCAGCACCTCATTCCCTCACCCCAGAGTCTCCCCGTGGGGGCTGGCTGTAGGCAGCCACCCTCAGGGACACTGTCAGTCTCCTTCTAAATGGATCCTTACCTTGGGAAATCTTTCTTTGTACACATGATTCATCATTATTATTTCACTGTCAAAGGAAACTGGGGATCGTCCAGGACTAAATAAGAAAGAAACAATTGTTACTTTAGGGTTGTGGAACTATCAAGGAAGAGGACAGCCACCCCCAGAGCCCCTACACACTCCCCACTTAATGAGCGCTGAGTTTCAGAGCCTTTCTTATTCCTGCAGTTCCCAGGGTACCTGGCTCGTTCAATATAGTACCAGCTGGAGCTGGGCTCTCTTCCTCCAAGAGGCTTCGCTTTCACAAAGACCTCTGCCAGGGCCTAGGCAGGCCTAGAAAGGAGGCTCCTAAGTCCACTGGTAGCTTTCCTAAGATGACCTTCCCCAGGGCTCTGTGTCCTTTTAGTTTTTGGCCAGTGGGGTTATGTATACCCCAGCATGTTCTAGGAATCAAAGCAAACTACCACCAAAGCAAGACTGTGTACACCTGTATTTTTTCTCCAAACTAGCTGCAGCCAATGGGACTAACCTGGGCTCTGACCTAGGGGATGAATGAGGCTAATCCAGGCTGCTCTGAGTTATAAGTCTGGGTCATTCATTGCAGGGAGTCAACATGTTTTCAGCCTTAATTTATTACCTTCCCTAATAAGCTAAATCTTTCCCTCTAGCCCATGTACGGTTACATCTCCTTAAAGGATTTCAAAGTTTGAGCCACACAATTGAATGGCTATTTGGATCCTGCCCAGTTTAGTGTCCCTAACATGTGATCCCAGTGGGGCTAGGTTCAGAACTGTTCTTCTCTTTCTTCCCTGAAATGGGCCACGTTTTGCCTGCTGCCTTGATGCGCATTACCAAGGATTTAAGAGTAATATAGCAGGGATTTCCATGAGCATCACTGTGATCCTCTCAATCTCAATTGGCCTTAGCTGGGTACAGTGGCTCACACCTGTAGTCCCAGCTATGTGGGAGGCTGAGGTGGGAGGATAGCTTGAGACCAAGAGTCCGAGAACAGCCTGGGCAACACAGCAAGACCCCATCTCTACAAAAAATTCTAAAAAATTAGCCAGGCATGGTGGTCCATGCCTGTAGTCCCAGCTACTCGGGAGGCTGAGGTGGAAGGATCCCTTGAGCCCAGGAGTTTGAGGCTGCAGTGAGCGATGATCGAGCCACTGCACTCCAGCCTGGATGACAGAGTGAGACTCTGCCTCAAAAAAAAAAAAAAAATCAATCAATCAATCAATCTCAACCAGCCTAAAAGGTACCCTTTATTAGGTATGGGTCGCTGAGACCACCAAGACTCAGGTGTTCCTCTGTGAGACAAAGACAGATGCTGGGGACCCCACACTCACTCCTTTGTATTCTTGATCCTCTACACTGAAGTTCTAGTCATCATCTTCATCAATCTCTGAACCTGAACCAGTCTCTGTGGTATGGCCCAGCATACTCCTTGTCACTCATCATGCCAACGACGTTACCTGAAGGGATTCTTCCCGGAAGGCACTGTTCCTCTGGGATCCCACCCCCCAACCCCTGCCCAGTCACTAAAGTCATGCTCATTTTAATCTCCATTGTCTTCCTTAACCTGGAATTCTGGCACAGATTTACAGCTCATGCCAAAGTGAATGGACAATTAATCTAAGGAATTCACAAATAAATCAACTGTTAAGATTTGCTTAGTCTGACAAAGATGGGCCCAAGTGTTTCCAGGAATAAAGATAGATTCAGATGGGCATTTAATTCTGCTTTTAAAATGGGCCATCAGGTCAGCTACCTGTGTCTTCAGCTGGCCTAGCTCATATACCCTGAGCCTATAGGTTCTGTAGCCAGATAACCATCAGAATCGATGCCATCATTACTCTCCTTTTACTGAATGGAGTCTAAAGTATACTTCTACTGCTAACTACCTTTAAAGGGAAAAAGAAAGGGACCATTGATAGATACCATTGTCAGACACCTCTTGGGGTGATGGGCTGAGCTGTACCTGAAGCCAAAAATGGACTAAGCTTCGCTGGACTTGACTCACTCAAGCTGGCCAGTGCGCTATAGCCTACAGACCAAATCGGGCCCACTACTTTTTTTGTCAATGAAGTTTATATATCATCTGCGGATGCTTTCACAATACAACAGCAGAGCTAAGCCTCTGTGACAGAGATAAATGGCCTGCAAAGCCTAAGATATTTACTGTGTTGGCCCTTTATAGAATAAGTGTGCCAAGCCCTGTGATGTGCAAACAAGCTGAGATCCAGGTACAGGACAGTGGGCAGAGAGCACTCCTCACCTGAGGCTGCGGGAGCGGGGCCGCATGGCTGGGGACTGTCGTCCCTCCTCATCTGGCACACTCTCTGTGCTGAAATGCTTTGTCAAGAAGTGCAGCTCATCAGCTGTAGGCTGGAAAGGCAACTGATGCAGCTTTTCCTGTGAGGAGCACGACGACTAGAGGGGAAACATTAAGAGACAGCATTAAAGACATGTCCAAGGGCAGTCCAGGAATGGAGGACTGAAAATAGTCTGGACTTCCTGGTCAGTGTAAATCCAAAGCAGGTCTTCTTTCCCCTGCTCCCTTTAGCCTTGACTGTGCACGATCCTGCATCTCTAGCCCTTCAGAGCCTTCAGCCCTAGGGAAGCCAAACACTAGAGTCTTCGGGAGTTGTGGAGGGAGTTAGCTTCAGACTTTCCTGGGCTGTGCGAACTCAGTAACTACCTAGCAGCCTGTTTAGGTGGTAAAAAGTGGATTCTTCTGCATGGATCCTTGGCTTTCAATGAAACTTCTCGCTAGCTGGAACAGCAAGTCATTAATAAATCATACTTCCTGGCTCGGGACATGTTCTAAGAATGCTTGGCTGCAAATGACATCCCCTTAAGTTTTCCCTTCCACAACCTTGAGGGAGCTGCCCCAGGGATGGCTCAGCAATGTTCCTCCTGGCTATTTCCAGAGGAGAACTGGCTTTGTTGCGGCTGTGTCCAAATTCTAGAGACATCAGCAAGTAGGAAGATCCAGCAGGGAAGAAAATTACTTTCAGATCTCGACCCAAAGAATGGACTTGACCTGAAAACCATCATGAATTCTAAACACGGTTTGCTGACGGAGGCTTCCTGACGAGGCCGATCGACAGGCCATCTGAGAGGTGCCACTGCTAGTGCTGCCACAGGACACCCACAGACCCAGCCACGGCTGACGCGACCCACTCGGCCCCAGGACCGGGGACTTCCCCCTTTACCTGACAAGACTGGCGAGGACAGCAGGCAAGTCAAACACTGTCAGCCCAATTTCAACTTACCAACTGATCAAGGATCTCGGCTCAACTATCTAAATCCATTTAGAGTCAAAGCTGCAGCCACAGTGAGAGAACTCTGCTGCCACAGGGTCAATACCAAGTGAGAAATCAGCATTTTTTTTTTTTTGGCTAACAGTGCATGCTTTCTCTCATGAAATGCTATAATATGCGAAGTTGTAAACAGCTAGTGGGAGGTCTCCACAGGGCTGTCTTGGCCACATTTTTATAAATGATTTGGATCAAAGCTGCAGAAAGTATACTCGCTCAGCTGCAGCTAACATGAAGCTGGTGGAACAATGTAACTCATGGTGGGAAAAATTGGTATTTTAAAGTATCCCAGTAAGCTGGAGTGATGGGATGATTCTTTTAAGGTGTACTGAACAGGAGTATTTCAACATCTATGAGACTTTTACTTTGGGTTGAAAATAATCACTTGTTTGAGTACAGGATTATGGGGAAAAGGGTAGAAGATCTTAAGCTTAACAACACCAAAGCCCAGTGAGATCTTCGGATTAGTTTAAGAGTAACATGTAGGTCAAAGAAGGAAATGATACTCCTTCTCCCTGCTGGAGATTCATGAATAAAGATCAGAAGCAGGAAGACCTGAAGAATGCCGAAAGAAATGGGGGTGGCTCATCAGCTATGCGGCCTGTTTCTGTACAGTCTGCAAAGCCTAAAACATGCCCTACATATTTGGCCCTTTATAGAAAAAGTTTGCCAACCCTGTCATCCTGGCTTTAAAAAAAGTTACTCAATGAGGAGGACCCATTTTAGGGTCAATTGTGCATAACAGCAACTAGCACATCTGTTGTGATTTAGGCTAAAACTTTCTCTAAAAGAAATGTAAGTAAACATTTTAGAGATAGGTCCGGCCTTTTGCTGATACACACCAGGCTTGGATATCAAATAACAATCACCCTTCCGTTCTTTACTGAAAGGAAAAGATGAAAAAAAGAGGGAGAGTGTCTACTAAATCTTTGGGACATGGGAAGGTGATCTGTTCTTGGTTATAGTTCTAGAAACAAGGTTGGGGGAGTAGGGCAATCATGCCTAGAATCCCCCATGGCTGGCCTCACTGGCAAAGCCAAAGTCCATCCTCACTAGGAGAGGGTGCTGGTTAATCTTTTCCGAAGGTACTGATGGGTCTGGCTATGGCCGTGAAGGGTCACCAGCCCTCTGGCCACACAGTAGCATCCCCAAGCAACCCCTCTGAGTTTGGCTTTGGAGGAAAAGTTGAGAAGCATTTTGGAACACTGGATAGAGAGCAACAACCTGCAGGGAAGTACTTCCTTAGGGCAAAGGAGGTGTAGCTACAGATTTGGCTACTTACTGAGACAGTGGAGCTCGGAGTGTTGGTTCCATAGCCTGAAGAAGGCAAAGAGGCCAAAGACCAGCGCCGTCCATCAGTCCTACGTAAAGAAACAATATCAGGCAGTTTCTACAGGTCCCACCCTGAGCCCAGGACCTGCCTGTCTGTCCATCAGCATTTCTGGGGCAGTTGATTCATGGGTGGGCTCTTCCCTGTCTCAAGATAGCACTGCTTGGTTCAGTACATGCTTTCACATCTCTTTCCTACCTGGGGCCTATTGTATGTTTTCACCACAAAGACAGACATCTCTGTAAGGAGTCCATGACTTTCGATAAGAACAGCTGTTATACAAAACTGTGGTTTTGTGAGACATGTTTTTGTACTCTCAACTTATTCACTTTCAGAGAAGCACTAACAGAGGAATCCAGCTAAAGGCATCATCACAAGGACAGAACTGCCACTGAAATGCAGCTGCTTCCTTTTTTGAAGGCTCCGTGTGAAGGGCTCTTTGGTCTTTCCCAGGCCACTGGGTTGACAAACAGGAAGAAGTAGACCATCATCTGGGTTTAACTGAACATCATTCAATGGCAAACGGTTATGGGATGCCTAGGATCCATTATGACCCCCAAACCCAGACTTTGAGAATGTTTGCCAAAGAGTGACAGTAACGTTATGAAAGAAGAGGGAGGTGACAAACCCTTGGCTGTTTATGAGGCTTTGGGAGAGACTTCTGCTCTCAAAAGGATGTGCCCCAAAGCTCTCATCACAAATAACCATGCTATTTGCTTTACTCTAGAGGAGAAAGATCAAGCAGGTAACCAGTTTATACCACGGACATGTGATTCTTTGCTTGGACTGTGGGATGTGATGTAAAGTATTCTTTCTTGTGGAGCTTGGGGGTATAGCCTGCTTTCATTGAAGCTGGATAAAAACTTTTTTGCAGCTACTCACAGAACTTGGACCATCAGCAATGGAGGATCTTTACAGGTTCGCATCACAATTTTTAGAGAAAACCCTAAGACCCAGAGGTTTGGGTGATTTGTTCAAGGCCTCACATTTGTGGCAAGGACGGGGAGACAAAGAAGCAAAATACATCTTTTTGGGGCTTTTCCTTGTGAAGCGCTCCTCCTCTCCCCGCCAATATCTAGCAGCTTCCCTACTCTGCTCTGTACAGGGACAGCCAGGTTCCATGCCACATGCACATGACTCAAACTTCATGCCACCCAGGCAGCAGCACGTGTACATTATAACTCTGCTGGAACCTAGTCTCTGAAGCAAAGAATTGTCCACAAAGGTGCTCCAGCATGACGTTCTCTCTGACCTCTTTGTTGGGTCCTGGGAGCTCTAGACAATAAAGCAAGTCAATCCCAGGAAAAGAGATGAGACAAGTATTACTCAAAGATGGATTTCCAAAACCCCTTGTCAAATATACTTTTCACATGTGTTTTTTCCACCTTTAGATAGAAATGGAAACCAGCTGCACGTCAGCTATTTCTCCATGTAATGAAGAGCGGGGGCCACCAGAGTCAGAAGGCAATGCCACCACAGGATGTCTCTATTCTCTCTGTCTGGTCACCTCACTAGGTGACTGAGGAAGGTTGTGGGTGACTTGTCCCTAGGCTCAAAAGCTTAGAACTATTCAGCAATTCCGGCTCCAAGCATATGAGCTCTGAGCCTTGGTTCCAGCAGGTAGAGGGGATCCCTTAGGGCCTCTTTGCCAGATAAGAAAGGCCCCAATGCTCACACCCATGTTCAGAGAAGAATCATCACAACCAGTTCTCACCAAGCACAAATCCACAAACCACAAAGCCTGGCCATGCACAGCAGTTGCCCAGCCCCTCTCCCCATCACACCCACTATTACCTGTCTGCTCTGTGTCCATGGCTGTAGTGAAAAAACATACATCATAGTGAGAACCAAAAGGAACCGGAGAGAGTGATCCTTTTGACTCCTGGCATTTGGTCTAGCTTGGCACAAGCAAACCTTCTGTTTAGGAATGTGTGGTAATTTGAAGTGAAATTGTAGGACTGACAGGTCTATCCTTACCATTTTATTCAATCTGTCTTCTGTGTGATACTCCAAACTACCGTGATCCTGTAAGGCTCCAGCCTAACCTCAGTAACCTAGGAATAGACAATACTTGATACCCTGTTTGGCAGAGCTGAAACACTCTTCTGCACCCCCACCAATAACCAGCAGCTTTTCCTATTATGTTCTGTAAGAAGGCAGCCCAGAGATCCACATTTCATGCACATGACTCAAATGTCAGGCCACCCACCACAGACCTGTTTGAGTCTCAGTGGTAATACCAGGCTCCAAAGACCCCTACTTGGTCCTACTCCTGAAGCCCAGGGAATGAAGCAGACGTGGGGCGTCAATGGAACATGCCGTTGCCTCTGCCTGGAATGGTCTACACACACCTGGGTCCTCACGCTCAGCGCAGCAGCGGCTCATCCTTCAGAGAAGCTTTACGTGACCACTCAGGGAGGCTCTCCTGCCCTATTCCCTTCCTGTTCTTTCATGCAGCATCATGTTCTTTCCTGTTGTGGTGCTGTCCTAGTTTATAACGTATATTTGGTGTTTGCGTGTTCATTTATTGTCTGTCTCCCCAGCATGTATTTGATTAATAAGCACTGATCGAGTGCTCATTCTGTACCAGGAGACACAGCTTTCAACAAATTATTAAAAGTGATTTGATTCTGGTTGAGGTGAGACAGAACACATGCAAATAAGAAAATATCAGGTATTAAAAAATGCTAGTTTGAAAATAAAACTAGATGATTTGGCTGGGTGTGGTGGCTCACGCCAGTCATCTCAGCACTTTGGGAGGCTGAGGTGGGAGGATTGCTTGAGGCCAAGAGTTTGAGTCCAGCCTAGACAACTTAGTAAGACTCATCTATACAAAAAAATCAGAACAATTAGCTGGGCGTGATGGTGCGTGCTCGTAGTCCCAGCTACTTGGGATGCTAAGGCAGGGGGATTGCTTGAGCCCAGGAGTCTGAGGCTGAGTGAGCTTTGATGACACCACTGCACTCTAGCCTGGACAACAGAGTCGGATCCTGTCTCAAAAAATCAAACTAAACCAAAACAAAACCCTTTAGATTAAGTGTAAGGTAAGGAAGATCTCTCTGAGGAGGTGACATTTGCGATGACACATGAATGACAAGAATGAGTTAAATAAGTGAAGATCTGAGGGGCAGCATTCCTCACAAAGGGAACAACAAGTACACAGACTCTACTAGACCGTAAGTTCCAAAAAGTAAGGACTAACACTATGTCTATTTTGTTACTACTATATAACTAAGCACCCAACATAGTGCCTAGCTTATAGTTGGAGCTCAGTACATAAATTTATTGGAAGAATGAGAAATGACTCAGTGCCACCTATGGTGATCTGGTCACAGGTCCTGTTGTCCCAGCTCATACCTACTCTGAGGCTACAGTTCATACACAGTCCAGGCAAGTCTTTTCAGCTGGGCTAGAAAAACAAATGCATCAATCCAGCATATTCGTTTACTATAAGTGATCCCACCTGGATCTTCATGAGTCCATGGAACAAACCTGGGTGAAATTTGTTTTAAATAAGGCAACTGGGTCAGGATGGGCACCCAAGTCAGCCACAAACATCTCCTAACCTGTTCATGTTCTTATCAGCTACAAAGACTCCTGGAGAGGAAGGAGATGGATTTCTTCTGGGTTGTCGTTTGAATAGTGAGTTAACGCTGTTTTCAGGAGTCTGTTCTTTTTCTGTTAGGTCTTTTTTTTTAAAAAAATAGTCTAAGTATTAAAACTGCTCTGGTTTCAAGGTGTACTATATTCTCTATCCATTAAAGATTCCAGATCTAGAACCATAATTTTTTGGGAGATCTTCATACCAGAGACTAACCAAGAAAAATTTTAAAAATTAAGAATAAAAAAATAACTTTGTCAACAAAGAATCTTAGAAAAAGTTCTGAAAAGAAATCATTTGTGTGTGGACCTTAGGTCTGTGATCAGACAGATTCATCTCATCAGCTCAGCCTTCTCCAGGTGATACTCTGGCAACCGGCAGGGCTGTCAGGGTTGTCACTGTGAGCCAGAGATAGGTTTGTATCGCTCTCACAGAGGAGAGCCGTGGTAGGAGGAATATAAGCAAGGCTCTGCATGTACCAAACCATTCTAAATTCATGGAGGGATAAGTGAAGTCCCTGTAGTTTCTTTATCCCCCCACATGAATCCCAGCTCAAAGCCAAGGAGAGAGGCACATAAAGCCCTTCCAGCCCCTTGGAACTAGCTGAGTGAGAGGACTAAGTGTGTAACTTTGGGTCTTCCTGGGAGGAAAGCCCATTCTCTCATCAATCACCCTGGGACAGCTCTCAATTCAGAGTATAATGTTTTAGAACAGACCCTCAGGACACAAGAGACTTGTGCTTAGGATTATAAAAATAAATCCACCTCTAATACCTACTCCCCCATTCAAACATTCAAACACAAATACATAGGGCACCTAGAAAGCAAAACTTAAACAAGATGATTACAATCTGGGTGAAGGAAGCAAAGAGGGAGTTTTGATGGCTTGAGCCCAAGGTAATACATTTGAAAGAGTAGTGACTTAATGGAGGAATCTGACATTTGACTAACATTTATGCAAGTGCCACGTGTGTTGGTCACAGATGAGGTTTTCTTACCTACGGGCAGGAACAAAGGAGAAGTGAGCAGGCGCATTTGGAGAGAAATTCCGGGGACTGTCCAAAGGACTGTTACCTGTGGATGGGGAAAAGAAAAGAAACTCTCTGTGAGGTTTTCTTCCTAGGAGGGCTGATGTGATCTTCAGGCAAGAAATCTCCCCCCAGCATCGGCAATTAGCCTGTATGGTTATTTTCTCAAGCCTACCATCAGTTTAATGATTCTCTTTGTCAAGTTTCACAGCCCACAGGTTTTTTCCCTTGTTCCCAAAGTGTCTGTAACAATCCACGTCTCTCACACGGCCATTCCAGATCTACCACAAACTTGCCTATTTCTGCCTTCCTAAGAACATCTCAGACTCCAATCTGTCAAGTTAATCCAACTATCTGAAAGCTTAAAGAGCTCACTCAGTGCAGATGGTACAGCCAAATGCTCAAGCATTTCTCAAAGGGCAACAGGACTACTAGTCCAAAAGTTTCTTGCACATGTATCTCTCCTACACCCAAGGGCTAAATTAGGAACATGTGTGTTTTAAGGGGAAACAGAGGTTCTGAGGTAGAGACTCAGGATAGCAGTGTTTCTTAAAATAGTCCAGGATCAAGGTTCCCAAGTCTGCAGAGCATGCCTAACTTCCTCATGGTACAGGAATTACCACCATCTCTTTATTAGTTTTCATGTGTCCCCTGTAACTTGCTGATTTAAAGCTCAGAAGGTCTGGACAAGGCCAGGCGCGGTCGCTCACGCCTGTAATCCTAGCTCTCTGGGAGGCTGAGGCAGGCGGATCATTTGAGCTCAGGAGTTCGAGACCAGTCTGAGCAAGAGTGAGACCCTGTCTCGACTAAAAATAGACAGAAATTAGCTGGACAACTAAAAATATATACAGAAAAAATTAGCCGGGCATGGTGGCACATGCTTGTAGTCCCAGCTACTTGGAAGGCTGGGGCAGGAGGATTGCTTGAGCCCAGGAGTTTGAGGTTGCTGTGAGCTAGGCTGACGCCACGGCACTCTAGCCCAGGCAAGAGAGTAAGACTGTCTCAAAAAAAAAAAAAAGAAGGTCTGAACAAAACTATGTGCTTGCCTTTGTTCTAATCACAACAGTTTTTGAACCTACCTAAGCCTGCCATAATTCTCTGATCTATCTTCAAGCTTGGGGCTGGTACTTAGGAGCCCCTAGTTGGCAGAAGTTGTTAACGAGTCTCTACCCAAAAGTCCATGTCGAAGTAAGTACCATACACCATGTTTATGTGATGACACCCACCTAACCCCTACCTACCTACCCACTTAAGTGCTCACCTCTGTGAACCAATGTTGGCTATGAGGAACTGAAGCTACCCAGAGGCCTAGTAGTTCAATGTTTCCTGGCTTTCTCTAGGACAGTTTGTTTCTTGTATAGTGTATGGGTGTACCTAGGTACCATGAAGATGCCCTATTGTTTCCCATTATTTCTATCCAACAGGGCCTTGGATAGCACTTAGTGTCGTTCTGTACTAACCTAGTAAAAACCAGCCTCTCAGCCCGTGCTCCTACCACCCTATGCAGCACTCTGTATCAGTTATATGAAGGTATTCTCCTTAGTTGAACTAATTAGGAAGAGGCATTTTAGCTTCCTCTCATCCCCAGGTACACAAAATGTCCAACTTTATCCAGTGGATTTCCTCTCCACCTAGCAGCAACTCTGGGTTTTTCATGGTCTGTGTCGGGCTATCTCTTAGGACCTATTCCCACCTCCTGGCTAGCACAGGCCATGAGGATACAGGAAGTAATCGTCAGTAGTTGCTTCCTCAGCCAGGGCTTAATGGCCTCTTTCCTTAAAAAAAAAAAAAATTCTGTTCCTTTTTGGTAGTGTTACCTCAAAGATAAACAAGTACCTACAGTTTGATCTTTGACATGTAAAGCTAGATGCCCTTTGTTGGTTCCCAAAACCACTCAGCTAAAGCCTCACAGAGATCCCTGGACATGATGAGTATCCTACAGTGACTAGCCTTCTGAGGACCAGGCCTGGTGTTAGTTAGAGGACAAAATACAGACAGGTACAAAGAATCTTCCAGGTAGGTACTCACAGTAAAGTTAGGGATACGTAAAACACACATATGTCAGAAATAACTAACACCAAGAGGGAAAAAAAGCATTAAAAAAACTACATAAACAGAGCATCATAGGACAACTTCAAGTAGGAGGAGGAGTGGGGGATACAGAAAAAAATATAAGAAGAAATAATGGCTGAAAATTTTGCATATTTGATGAAAACTATATACCCACATATCTAAGAATCTCAAAGAATCCCAAGCATGAAAAAGAGAACTACCTCAAAACACATCATAATAAATTGCTCAGAACTCACAATAAAGAGAAAAATCTTAAAAGTGGGTAGGGCTGGGGGGAAAATATGTTACAAAGAGGAACAAAAGTAAGGATTATAGCAGATTTCTCATTGGAAACAATGCAAAAATACAGTGGAACAATATTTTTAAATTATGGAAAGAAAAATAAACTCTGCCAACCTAGAATTTTATACCCTACTACTGTGCAGTACAGAATTTGGCCTCTGTCTCCAGTTCCTGGAAAGGAACCTCTAAATCCCAGGAATTTCCCAAGTGATAGGTGTGTCTTTGTTATTCATGGTGGGGCCTGATACTTTATGCTAATGGAATGACTCAGGATGGTGGCTGTCCACACCAGAAAGACCAATCATGTAACTGGAGGGTTGGGGCTTCGAGCCACTTCGTATCAGCAATGACCTCCACCTCCCAAGAGTGGAGAGAAGCTGGAGATTGGGTTCAATCATGTGGCCAATGAGTGAATCAGTCATGCCTATAATGAAATACCAATAAATAAATACTGTCGACACAAAGCTCCAGTGAGTTTCTCTGGTTAATAATAATCTGTGTGTACTGTTACACATTAGTGTGCTGGCAGGGTGATACAGGGGGAGAAGGCACTGTAAGTTTTGTGTTTGGGACCCTCCCAGACCCCAACCTACGCATCTCTTCTTTTGGCTGGTCCTGATTTGTATGTACCTTTTTTGCTACATACATACATAAAACTGTAATCCTAAACACAGTGCTTTCCTGAGCTCTATGAATCATTCTAGTGAATTACTAAACCCGAAGAAGTAGTGAGAAACCTTAAATATGTATCCAGATGTTTAGAAGTATGGGTGGCCTGGGAACCTCCAAGCTTGTGACTGGTGTCTGAATTGAGGGTAGTTTTGTAGAGAACTGTGTCCTTAACTTGTAAAATTTGGCCTAATTTTGGGTAGTTAGTATCAGAAGTCAATTGTATCAGCAAAATAATTTTTAAAAGACAAAGATAAAATAAAAATATCTTTAGATAAAAAAGCTAAATGTAATTCTCAACAGAAGACCACACTATAAGAAATCCTTCTTCCTTTAGGCAGAAGGAAAAGGATATCAAGTGAAAATAATGGATTTGCATAAATGAATGAAGAACAATGGAAAAGTTTACTACATGGAAAAATACAGATTTTTTATTTAAATCTCTTTAAAAATAATAAATGTTTAAACAAAAATAATAATATAAAGTGGTGTGAGATTTATAACATATATGAGAATCAAAGTTTCAAAACAATTACGTAAAGGCTAGGGAGGGAAAAATGGAAGATTCTTATCTCACATGTGATGTAGTATAATATTACTTGAAGGGAGATGGTGATAAGTTAAAGATATATATTATGAATTGCTAATATAACCACTAAACAGCCTATAAGACAACAAAGGATATAAAATAGAATAACAGAAATATTCAACCCCAAATAAAGTAGGAAAAGAGCACAGAGAAAGAAAAAACAGATGAGATAATTAGAAAAGAAATAAGCAGATGGCAGATTTAAACCAAATCACACCAACAACCATATTAAATGTAAATATTCCAATTAAAGAGATTATTGGATTGGATAAAAAAGAAAGATCCTATTAAAGAAATGGAATCAATAATTGATAATATTCCAAAAAAAGAAAGCACCAGTTTCAGATGTTTCATTGGTTAATTCTACAAGGAAAAATGATACCATTCTCTAAATTCCTTCCAATAGAAGCACAAAGAACACTTCTTAACTCATTCTATGGAGCCAGTATTTCCCTAATACCAAAACCAGATAAAGATATTACAAGAAAGGAAAACCACAGACCAATATTTCTTAGGAACACACATGCAAAAATTCTCAAGATATTAGAAATATCAAATCCAAAAATGTATTAAGAAACCATATACCATGACCAAGAAGAATTTACTCCAGTATATAGGGTGGTTAAACATTTGAAAATCAGTTAAAATAATCCACCACCATCAATAGACTCAAGAAGAAAAATCATATGATCATATGAACTGATATAGAAAAAGTATTTAACAAAATCTAACACCCATTGAAAACTTTTTTTCGATAAAAACTCAACAAACTAGGAATAGAAGAGAACTTCCTCAACTTGGTTAAGAGTATCTAAAGACAACATACTGCTAAACATCATACTTAAAGGTGAGAAACTAGATACTTTTCCTCTGAGATTGGGAACAAAGCAAGGATATTCTCTCTCATCACTCTTATTCAATATTGGACTGGAAGTCCTAGCTGGTGGAATAACACAAGAAAATAAAATAAAAAGTAAATAGTTTGGGAAGAAGAAAATAAAACTATGTTTAGAGATAACAAAATTGTCTATATATATCATTCTACTATGTATACATGACATGACTGCGTACATTGTGGATTTGTAGAATCAACAAATAAACACAAAACATCCCTGGAACTAATAAGCAATTATATTAAGTTTGTAGAACACAAGGCTAATATAAAAAAGTCAGTTGTGTTCCTTTATACTAGCAATGAACTGGAATTTGAAATGAAAAACAATACTACCAACACAAAAAATGGAAATGCTTATGTATAAATCTAACAAAATATGATCAAAATCTATATGCTACACATTATAAAACTGATGAAAGAAATCAAAGGCCAAAATAAATGAGATACTGCATGTTCATGCACTGGAAGACTCAGTAGTACTGAGATGTTAATTCTTCCCAGTATGACCTATAGATTAAATGCAATCCTAATCAAAATCTAAGCAAATTAGCTTGTGAATATCAACAAACTGATTCTAAAGTTTATATGGAAAGGCAAAATAATCAGAATAGCCAACACAATACTGAATAAGAATAAAGTTGGAGGATGGACATTACCCAACCTCAAGACTAAATATAAAACTACAGTGACCAAGACAATGTGGTATTGATGGAAGAACAGACACACAAATCAGTGGAACAAAATAGGGAGCCCAGAAACAGACCCATACAAATATAGTCAACTGATACATGACAAGGGAGAATAGGCAATTCAACAGAGAAAGAATAGTCTTGTCAATGAATGATGTTGGAATGTTTATATGCAAAAAACTGAATCTAGATGCAACCTTTCACAAAAATCAACTCAAAGTAGATCAAGAAAATGATCCTAATATGTAAGACATATCTAAATGTAAAACATAAAACCATAAAATTCCAGAAGATAACATAAGAGAAAATCTAGGTGACCTTGGGTTTGGCAATAAATTTTTAGATATGAAACCAAAAGCAAAATCCATGGAAAAAAATTGGTAAGTTAGACTGCATTAAAATTAAGAACTCTACAAAAGTCTACTCTGCAAAAGATACTATTAAGAGAATGACAAAGACAAGCCACAGAGTGGGAGAAAGTATTTATAAAAAACACATACCTGATAAAAGACTTGTATCCAAAATGTACAAAGAACTCTCAAATCTCAACAATAAGAAAACAACTCAATTAAAAAATGGGCAAAAAAATCTGAACAGATACCTGAAAGAAGATATATAGACAGCAATAAGTATAAGAAAAATGCTCAGCCTGAGCAATATAGTGAGACTCCATCTCCACCAAAAAATTTTAAAAAATCAGCTGGGTGTGGTGGCGCATGCCTGTAGGCCTAGCCACCTGGGAGGCTGAGGTAGGAGGAGGACTGAGCCGAGGAGTTTGAGGTTACAGTAAGCTATGATCCCAACATTGCACTCAAGCCTGAGCAACAGAGTGAGACCTTGTGTTAAAAGAAAAAAGAAAAGAAAAGATGATCATTTATCATAAGAAATTACAAATCAAAAACACAATTGGATACTCATACACAACCACTAGAATGAATAAAAAACTGACAATGCCTAATGCTGGTGAGGATGAACAATAGAAACTCTTGTCATGGTCAGCAGGAATAAAAAATGGTACAGCTACTCTGAAAGAAAGTTTGGCAGTTTCTTACAAAGCTAAACTTAGTCTTGCCATACAGTCTAGCAATTGCACTAAGTAATCACTCAACAGAGTTGAAAACATTTGTCTATACAAAAACCTGAACATGAATGTGTATAGCAGCTTTATTTGTAATTGTCAAAAACCAGAAGCAATCAAGATGTCCTTCAACAGACAAATGAATGGATAAACATACTTTGGTACATCCATACAATAGAGTATCATTCACTAATATAAATAAGCAAGCTATCAACCTACAAAAAGGCAGGAACCTTGAACACATACTGCTAAGTGAAAGAAGCCAACCTGAAAAGGCTATATATTGTATGATTCCAATCATATGGCATTTTGGAAAAAAGGCAAAACTATGCACACAGTAAGACAATCAGTGCTTGCCACTGGGGAGGGGAGAAGATGAGGGATAAATGGGTGAAGCACCAATATTTTAAGGGCAATAAATCTGTTCTGTATGATACCGTAATGGTGAGTACATGACATTATGCATTTGTCAAAACCTATAGAACTTTACAACATAGTGAAGTAAGCAATTTTTTTAAAGCCTTGATTTGTCACCACTAAAAGCAAATTTTATTTATTTATTTATTTTTTTAATGGGGGGCTGTAACACTTGGGGGCTGGGTCTGCCCTGTCCTCTCTCCCCCAGAGAGAGAGAGAGAGAGAGAGAAGGAAAGGATGGGAGCCTCCAAGCCACCTTCCCCACTGGGCCTTCCTAAAAGCAAATTTTAAACAAATCACTTATGAGGTCAGGGGATCCCCAGGGAAGAATGCTGAATGTGACAAGAGAATCTAACTGAATTACAAATGTATGAAACAATTTCGTTAATTTTATTAAAAGGGGTAGAGGGAAAAGTGCTGATCTAAGAAACTGTAGGAATAAATGGAGTCTATAAGACTAAATGCAAAAGAGCTACACATAAATATGGAAACCAAGTCAATAAAGTTGTTTCTCACAACACTATGGGTTAATAATTCTGACACTGCTATACATGTATACTGGAATTGAATAATTTAAGTATAAGAATGGCAAATGGTGGGACCCAGGTTTCTCACTGTTGGAGTGGAAATTTACAGACCAGCAAAGGGAATAAGCTAAAATGATCCGTATGATAATGGATTACAGTCAGAGACAGCAGGAAGAACTCATGTTTAATATAAACACAGATGGTTACATATAAAAATATTTATAGATATGTATATATTCACAGGTTAGTATACAAACTGTACTATATTTCTTTCATCAGTGAGATTAAGAGGGACTAGAAAAAGGCTAGCCCATGGAAACAAGTATACCTAGCACCCAGATCTTGGTTTCTAATACTATTTTCCAATAAAAGCATCCAGGCTCCTTAGAGAAATATCTGATTCGGGTAAGAAAGATGGGCCTGGAGCATCTTATAGAGCCAGAAAGTAAGGAAATGATAAAATAAAAATTAACGAAAACCAAACATACCACACTGGTGGGGGTATATCAAAGGAGAAGAGAAGCCAACTGAAAGATCTCCGATAGCCAAAGTTGGAACAATTTTAGCAAAAAAAATCAAGTATTAATGGATTATAATTTAAACTAGAAAATAACTATTAGTCCATGCTGATATAAATGACTGAATACATTAATAAATGGGGAAGAAGATCAATGAGGATCTTCTTGAATGGTACTACCAACCAACTTGACCTGATTGACATTTACAGAACACTACCGTGCTAGGTACGGTGGCTCAGGCCAGTAATCCTAGAACTTTGGGAGGCTGAGGTGGGAGGCTGAGGTAGGAATCTGAGACCAGCCCGGGCAACAGTGAGACAAAAAGTAAAAAAAATTAGCCGGATGTGGTGGCACATGCCTATAGTCCCAGCTACTCAGGAGGCTGAGGCAGGAGGATCACTTGAGCCTGGGAGTTTAAGGTTGCTGTGAGCTATGATGACACCACTGCACTCCAGCCTGGCCAACAGGGAGAGACTCTGTCTCAAAAAGAAAAGAAAAGAGCAGAAAACTACTGAAAAATTGTAGAGCAAACATTCTTTTCAAGTGGATGTAGAATATTTACTAAGAAAGATCATGTTCTAGGCCATAAAACAAAACTCAACAAATTTAAAAAGGATTCAAGCCATATAAAATATATTTTCTGACCACAGTGAAATTCAATTAGAAATCAATAACAGAAAGATCTCTGGAAAATTCCCACATATTTGGAAACTAAATAACACACTTTAGAGTAATTTCTGGGTTGAAGAAGAAATCAAAAGGAAAGTTAGAAAAGTATGATAAAAATGAAAACTACAACATGTCAGACTACTAAAGCAGTTCTTTTTTTCCCTAAAATAAAAAGTTTATTTTAAAAAGAGACAATAACCAAGGAAACAACAACAAAACAAACTTTTGTGCATTAAAAAATAAAACAGAACCCAAAAAACTATGTAAAAAGAAAACAAAAATCTCAGGGCTACCCCAACTCTTTATGCAAAAGGGAAGGTAAGCCTGGCACCCATGAAGGACTGGTTCCACAGATCATTCACTAAGGACATTCCTTGCTGGCCTCCCATAAGCAAGGACATGCAATTTGTAACTTTGGGTCTGCAGGTTATGTCTAGCTCCTAAACCTAAAGTCTGTTTGATTCCACACTAATAATGAATTACAAGTTTATCACAAGCAGCAGAACAGAGACAAGATAGGATCAGACATTATTCCACCTACCCAGGAACACCTACATAATTGACACTTCCTTCAATCCCTTTTTCTCTTCTTTTGTTTTTTTAAATTTCAAAAAATTTAGAAGGTACAAACATTTTTTATTACATGGATGAACTGTATCAAGCTGAAGTCAGAGCTTTTCATTGTACCTGTCACCAGAATAGTGTACACTGTACTGGTAGGCAGAATTTTATCCCTCACCTCCCTTCTACCCTCCCCTTTCTTAGTTTTCAGTGTCCATTACACCACTTGATAATCATATATATCCCTCGTTTATCTCCTACTTATAAGTGAAAACATATGGTATTTGTTTTTCTTGAGATATTTCACTTAGGATAATGGTCTGTATTTCCACCCAAGTTGCTGCAAAAGATGTTATTTGACTTTTTATGGCTAAGTAGTACTCCATGGTGTGTGTGTGTGTGTGTGTGTGTGTGTGTGTGTGTGTGTGTGTGTACATACCACATTTTCTTTATCCACTCATCCATTGATTGAAGCAGTTTTTAGAGGAGAAATTATATAACTACATATCTATATTAGAAAAGAAAGACTCAATTCAATGACTTTAGTTTTTATCTTAAGAAATTAGAAAAAGAGCAAATGAAACCCAGAAAAAGGAAATCATAAAGCTCAAAGTAGAAATCAAGTAATAACAAACCACCAGAAATAGAGAAAATTAAGAAAACCATGCATAGAGATCAATAAAATTAAAACCCCAGACAGACTCATAAGGAGAAAAAAAGAGAAGACACAAATTACCAAAATCAGGAATGAGAAAGGTAACATCCCTATGGATTCTACAGATATCAGAAAAATGACAAGGCAGTATTTTGAACAACTATATGTTAATTAATTTGACAACTCAGATGAGACTGAAAAATTCCTTGAAAGATATAAACTACCAAAGTTAACTCAGAAAGAAATAGATAACCTAAACAAGTCCTATATCAATTAAAGAAATTAAATTTATAATTTAAAACCTTACCACAAAGAAAACTCCAGGTTCAGATGATTTCACTGGAGAATTCTCCAAACATTCAAGGAAGAAATAATAATAATTTTACACGAATTGTTCCAGAAAGTTGAACAATAAGGAATACTTTCCAACTCATACTATGAGGTCTGTATTACCCTGACACCAAACTAGACTAAAATATTATAGGAAAACTACAGACCAATATCCCTTATGAATACAGATGCATACATTCTTAAAATTTCAGCAAACCAAAAACAAAAATATATAAAAAGGCTAATACATCATGACCAAGTAGCATTTATCTCAGGAATTCAGGTTGGTTTAAAATCTGAAAATCAATCAATATAACTCACTACTTAATAGACTAATAAAGAAAAAAACCTATCATCTCACCAGATGCAGAAAAAGCATTTGACAAAAATCCAACAACAATTTTTGATAAAAACTTTCAGCATTCTAGGAATAGGATACATTCTTAAGTTGATAAAGGTTACCTATGACAAACCTATAGCTAACACTGCAGTAACAGTAAAGACAAAATGTTCTAAGATTAGGAACAAGGAAAGGATGTCTGCGCTCACCATTTCATTCAAAATTGTACTGGAGGATCCAGTCCAGTGGAAGAAGGCAAGTTGTCTTGATTTATGGACAACATGAATATTTATGAAGAAAATCCAACAAAACTTTAACAAAGCTACTAGAATAGGTGAATTAGCAAAAGGCTGCACAATGTAAGATCAACATATGAGCAAAAATCAATTATATTTATATTACTAGCAATAATCAGACATTAAAAATAATACCATTTATAGTTACATAAAAATGGGGTACTTAGTGACAAATCTCACAAAGGATGGACAAGAACTACACAGAACACTGTTGAGAGAAATTAAAGATGACCTAAATAAATGGAGAAATAAACCATATTCATGGCTTAGAAGACTCAATATTGGCAGGAAGTCAATTGTCTCCTCATCTATAGATTCAGCACAATCCCAATCAAAATCCCAGCTGCCTTTTTCATAATCTGATTTTAAAATTTATATGGAAATCCACCTGGGCGCGGTGGCTCACGCCTGTAATCCTAGCACTCTGGGAGGCCGAGGCTGGCGGATTGTTTGAGCTCAGGAGTTGAGACCAGCCTGAGCAAGAGCGAGACTCCGTCTCTACTAAAAAAATAGAAAGAAATTATCTGGACAATTAAAAACTATATAGAAAAATTATCCGGGCATAGAGGTGCATGCCTGTAGTCCCAGCTACTTGGGAGGCTGAGGCAGTAGGATCGCTTGAGCCCAGGAGTTTGAGGTTGCTGTGAGCTAGGCTAATGCCATGGCACTTACTCTGGCCAGGGCAACAGAGCGAGACTCTGTCTCAAAACAAAACAAAAAAAAAAATGTATATGGAAATCCAAAGGAGAAAAAGCCAGACAAAAAACAAAGTACATACTTTGTAATTCTATTTAAATAAAATTCTACCAAATTCAAAATAATCTATAAGCAACAAAAAGCAGACCAGTGGTTGTCTGGAGACGGAAGGAGTTACAAAATGACATGAAGAAACTGTAAGAGATTATAGGTATATTCGCTATTTTGATTGTGGTGATTTTTTCACGGATGTATATACATATGTCAAAAGTTATCAAACTGTATACTTTGAATATTGTATGTCTATTATATCTCAGTGAAATCTGTCTTAAAATAATTCTAAATAATATAAGTAAAACATACATTTTAAATATTTTGTTTTAGTCATGGTACAAAAAGAAGTTTTTACTCTTTTTTGAGAGTCGAATGTAATTGAAGAGGGCTCATTTTTTTTTTTTTTGAGACAGAGTCTCACTCTCTTGCCTGGGCTAGGGTGCCATGGCATCATCCTAGCTCACAGCAACCTCAAACTCCTGGGCTCAAGTGATCCTACTGCCTCAGCCTCCCAGGTAGCTGGGACTACAGGCATGCGCCACCATGCCCGGCTAATTTTTTCTATATATTTTTAGTTGTCCAATTGATTTCTTTCTAATTTTAGTAGAGATGGGGTCTCGCTCTTGCTCAGGCTGGTTCTGAACTCCTGAGCTCAAACAATCTGCCCACCCCGGCCTCCCAGAGAGCTGGGATTACAGGCGTGAGCCACTGCGCCCGGCCGAGTGCTCATATTTTTAGAAATCATAGGTCTGAATCCCCTTCTGGTTTTGTTTTTAAATTTAGATTTTTGACTTGGTTTTATTACAGATAAAAAATAAACCTCGCAAAGACATGCAGCTCCCAATGGAAGAAGTGTATTGATGGCTCTATTTATTAAATAATGATACTCGTTTTTCAGTTCCCTCCAAAGGATGATAAATTTCTATGTTCTGTGATATCAGCAGTTTTTCTTAGAAACCAAGAGAGAGGCATTAATAGTTTTATATTTTTAACATATAGGTTCAAAATTGATTGAGCCTTTCATTTGGAAGATTAGAAACATTATTCCCAATGTTTTTTTTTTGTTTTTTTTTTTTTTTTTGAGACAGAGTTTCACTCTCTTGCCTGGGGCGAGTGCCGTGGCATCAGCCTAGCTCACAGCAACCTCAAACTCCTGGGCTCCAGCAATCCTACTGTCTCAGCCTCCCAAGTAGCTGGGACTACAAGCATGAGCCACCATGCCCGGCTAATTTT
>CAUYSK010061261.1:0-49948 GCA_963575035.1 Avahi laniger | reverse complement strand
GATTCACTGGGTGCGCCGGCCCCTGGTCCCGTCTGCCTCCAGTGCTAGCTGGGAAGGGTCCTGCCAGCCTTGCGGGGGCAGCATCTGCGGGCTGGGCCGGGCTGGGCCACCTATGCCCTCGGCACGTGGGGCTCCACTGGCTCTGAGCCCACCTCCAGGTTTCGGGTCCCCTGCAGTCTGGGAGGGCCGGGCCTTAGGGCTAAGGGTATGGGAGGCTCACCTCACTCTCGGACCGCAGATGGGGCAGCTTGGCAGGGATGTGCAGGCAGAGGTGGCTTGTCCCTGTGTCACTGATATAGGGCCCCACACATGTTCATGGCATGCTAGGACACGAGGCAGGTCACCTGACCCCACTGGCAGCCTTTGTCCCTAGAGGCCCTGGCTGGCTGGGTTGGTTGTGGGTGGAGGACAGAGCCCTGGCTGGAGTCCTGCTGCCCCAGCCAGGCAGATACGCAGCCCCAGGGCGATCACCTACGTTCCTAAACCCACATGGGCGGGTGGGGGGTGGGGAGGACAGGCGCTGTGGTCTCTGGGTCCCGACAGGTGAGAGAACTTGACTCAGCCACTTGGCTTGGGGTCCAGGGCGCCTGACCTGCTCCAGGCTGACTCAGATGCCACCTGTTCCCCACAGACCAGCCAGGAGGGGAGCAGGGGGCCTGGGGCTGTCCGAGGCGGGGCCGAGGGGATGCACCCACCGGCCAGGTCCTGGTAGCTGTGGGGGTGACCTCAGGGGTCTCTCCAGGCCTCAGAGCTGAAGGAAGCCTTGTTTTCCCTGGAAGACCCAAAGCTGTGGCAGACGGCTTGACTGGAATACACACGGGGCCAATCTCTGGGGCGTCACAGAGCGGGCATGGCTGCTGTCGCGGGGTCCGCCGCTAAGCTGTACCCGATGGCGCTCCGTTCACATGGCACTTGAGTGCCGAGGCAGAGGCCGCTTTCTCTGGGCACTTGGGAGGGACCCGCTGTGCAATGTGGCCCTCCTGCTGGCGGGTTTACACACCTGGTCCCCTCCCCGTGGGGCTCGTCCTGCTGGACAGTGTCCCCTGTGGTGTGGGAGGCCCTGAGCTTTCTCCACCTGGAGTCGTAGGGCAGAAGGGAGGTCGCTCGTGGCTGGCGCTCACCTGCCTCTCCCCTCGCAGACGTGGACGAGTGTGCCAGCGCCAACGGCGGCTGCGAGGGTCGGTGCTGCAACACCGTGGGGGGCTTCTACTGCCGCTGCCCCGCCGGCCGCCAGCTGCAGGAAGACGGCAAGACCTGCCAAGGTAGGATGCGGCCTGGCCCCTGCTTGTCCGCGGGGCGGCTTCCTTCCCAGCCGTGGGTGCTCCACGCGGTCCACTCGGGGTCCTGGGTGGGCGCCCAGGTCCTCAGGGAGCTGCCCACCCGACCCACTCCCCACCTGTCTGATCTCACCCCTGCTCCGCAGTGGCCTGGCGGGGGGCTCAGAGAACCTGCTGTTGGTGGGACGCGCCCCGGGGCTGAGCAGGGGCCAGGAGGGGCGGGTGGGGACAGCTGGTGACTGTGCCCAGGAAAGATACAGGCCGTGGGCACGGATCTGTGGCTGGGTTGCCAGGGAGGAGGCAGGGACTCTCCGAGGCCTGCGGCTGGACGTGTTCCCCAGCTCTGGGCGGACGCTGCAACTCAGCCGCGTGGCTGGCAGGCAGTCAGCAGCGTCAGAGCAGACAGGAAGGAAAATGCCTGGGAGAGACGGGAACAGATCAGGACTGAGGGGAAGGAGGCAGAGGAGGGCGGCCCGGCTTGCCCCACTTTCCTTTGCCTGCTCTGGCCCTGCCCAGTCCCGGACCCATTGGTGGGTGTCTGGGCAGCTGGTCCCTGGGAGAGGGCGGGGCGGTGGGGCTGAGGGGCTGGCGGCCTCTGTTCTGCTCTCTGGGTCAGTCACTGTCATCTCTCGGAACTTCCTCTGGGGAACCCAGCATTGTCTCCAGCTGTCCAGCTGTGAGCCTCTGAAGGGGCAGGGGCAGGGGCCAGCCTGCTGGGCTGGGTGCACGAGAGGTGGGGTGCGGCCCACCTGTCGGAGATGGCCTGGACACACAGAGTCCGTGTGCCTTCCACCTGGGCATAGCCTTCAGCCCAGACACCGCCCGGGCCTGGCTCTCACCTCGGTTTCCCCTTCTGTGAAATGGGCTCCTTTGGTGTGGGAGAAACCACCCGAGGCCGGTACCTCTGCCCCAGGACACGCTGAGTGCAGGTGGAGGTGGGGAGGGCAGGGGAAGAGGACCCTCTGGGTTTGCAGGGTTAGAAGGGGGCCTGGCGGCTGGCACTGGCTCTCCTGCTGGGGCCCTGCCCCATCTGCTGCAGATGTGTCACAGCCCTAGACCCCAGTCACCCTATACGTTAGGGACCCAGGGGACTGCAAGCCACAGGCTCAAGGTTTGAAGCCACATCGAGGTGGGAGACAGAAGGTGCAGGCATTTGCATTTCCCCACCTGGGGCCACATGGGTGGTCTCTCTGGGCATGATTTGGCCTCACTGAGACCTTTGCCTGTGGGGTCGGCCAGGCCCCACCCAGGGCTTCTCATCAGGAGGGATGGGGTGTCAGGCGCTGGGCCAGGACCTCCCACACCTGGCCTCTAGCATTGTGGGTGGCAAGTGATTTGAACTGATTTCACCTTGACATTGGGGAAGCACCCCACCCCTCCCAGCCTGGAGTCACTGGGCCCAGGGTCACCACCAGGGCAGCACTGAGACCCCCAGTGCACACAGGCTCCCCTTCCCCGTGGCTGACGGTGTGTGTCCTGGGGAGAGGGCTGAGCGTCCCCCACCAGTCACGGGCCCGGGCAGCTTCCTCTACCTCTGAGAGCCTTGTACAGTCCTCCCTAAAGTGGAGTGATGGCAAGGGTGGTGCGAGGAACGAGTTCAGGGGCCTAGAACATTCTGGGCCCTGGACAGGCGCCCAATGAACTGTGTCACCTGAGTGTCAGCCTAGACCCAGCCCCGAGTGCCCCACTCCCACTTGGCCACCCTCCTCCCAGCTCGAGATGGACCTGAGGTCCCCCATGAGGGGCACTCAGCCCTGTGGCCTCGCAGGTTGGGGGTTGGGTTGGGACTCCCGTGCCCTGCCATCCCTCAGCCCCTCACTCACTTGGCGCCGAGTGGGGCCCCCAACCCCGATTCCCTGATGGCGTCTGGGAAGCCCTGGATTGGCCAGGTGGTGCCAGGCCGTGGGGGGGCGTGCCATGGCTGCCTGAGGTGGCCTCAGTGCCCTCCGTGGGAGCACTGGGCGGAGCAGAGTGGAGCAGGTGGCTGAGGCCCTGCTGAGTCCCACAGAGGCCGTGGCATCCCCAGGCTCTGGAGTGGTCCCCAGGCGCTGGGCCACGTTGCAGCACCTGCACAGTTCCAGCAGCCCCTGCACACGGCAGACACCTGGGTCTCTGGCTGTCCCCTAGGCCGAGCAGTGGCTCCACTGACGCAGCCCAGGCTGGCCCATTGCAGCCAGTGTAGAGGCCCTGGGGCCCCTGCACAGAGACCGTGCTCGGGTTTGGGAGCACCTGTCAGAGGGTGCAGATGGCACTCAGGAGGAGGGACAGATGCTGCCCTGCAGCCCCAGGAATCCCTGCCAGGCTGTGGCTCCAGGACTCTGGAGGGACAGGCTTCTGTGATGGTGGGACAGGGGAGGGTAAACCGACGGCTCTGCCTTCCAGGTGTCTGAGCCTGGGCTGGTTGGTGCAGGGGCTCAGTAGTGGGGTCCCGGGCAGGTGTGTGTCGGGCCTGGGGAAGGGGGGCTCCCCTGAGGGCCCATGGAGGGCCCCAAAAGACGGAGCTGCCATACTCCAGCTTCCTGCTGCCGAGAGACATGGGGGCTCAGAGGCCCTCCAGGATGGAGCTACTCCGGCTGGGCAAACGGGCCCCTATGTCTGCCCCCTGAAGCTGGTTTCTTGTGACTATGCTCTGGGGCTGCTGGCCTCCCAGAACTCACCGGGCATGGCGGGCGGTGGGGCTATGGGTCCTGGCGTGTCGAGCCCCAACACGGCCCCACAAAGCCTGGCACAGCGTCGGCAAACAGATCAGTCCTGGACTCGACTCACATTCTGCAGGAGGCGTTGGAATCTCTCCATCCCGGGGGTCCCTGAGGATAGGCGATGTCCGCGCCATCTGGCAGAGCTGGCTGGAGGCCGGGCCATGGAGCAGGTGACCAGGGCCAGCTGGAGGCTAGACGGTGTCTGGCCAGGGAGGGAGAGCCTGTGTCCTGGCAGTGCCCGGCTCTTCTCCCCTCCTGCCCCTTCCCCAGCCCCGGCCCCCAGGGCTTCGCAGCCCCCCGCCCTGCATGTTTGGGATGGCTGGGGCTGCAAGTCACCGCATGGCTGAGGGGGCCCTGCCGAGAGCCAAGAGCCTGCTGTGTTTCCTGTCCCCTTGCCCAGCCCAGCCTCTCCTGAAATCCCAGCCCTGGCGCACGAGCGAGCGAACGCGTGGGCTCGCAGGGTGTCGGCCGAGCGTGTGCGAGCGAAGCACAGCGCACAGGAACTCAGGGTGTCCCGGGGAGGAGCGGCCAGCCCCGCTTGCTCGCAGGGAGGGAGGCACGAGGAGTTGATGGCGGGGTGAGCCCAGAACCGCTCAGAGTGATGAATCGACGCTGTAAAACCGAGTGCTGGCACGGGAGCCTGGCCGCAGGGTGCCTTGGCCCTGGCTCCGGGGCGTCTCCAGCCCGGTGTCTTTGTCATGTTCTGGGAGGCGTCCTGGAGCGGGAGTGCGCTCCGCTGTGCCAGGCTGGGCAGCGGAGTGGGCGCATCTCCCAGGTTAGGCCGGACGCCTGCCGCTGCTTCCGCCGTTTCCTGGGCAGAGCACGGCCTCTGCCACGTGCCAGGCCTCCCTCCAGACCCCATTCCGGGCAGGTGGGCTCAGGCCCCCTGGGTGACGGAGCTGCAGGCCCTGGGGAGAAACATGGGCTCCGCTGTGAAGCCCCTGTCCGGGCTGTGCCAGGCCCTGTGCTCAGCTCCAGCATGGCCCAGCCTTCCATTTAAGCCCCTCAGGGAGGCCGCTCCAGGGCCAGATTTTGGTGTCAGCAAGGACCAGGTCGAGCTTCTACTTAGCTCCTTACTGTGTGGGAAGTAGCTGTACCATTCTGAACCTCAGTCTCTTTCTCGGTGGAGTGGAACATGTAATGCTCTCACCACTAAGGCGCTTGGATTTGGGGGAACGGCCCATGGCTCCGCGACTGCTGGACGAAAGCTCGCGATAGCAGCCCCCAGCCCCTGGGCGGCTTTGGGGCAGACCACGGACAGAGAGAGCCACCCTCACCCGCACCGAACCCATTGTCTGCCGTGGTCTTGGTCACCACCCCTATCCATTTGCCCTCCTGCTTCTCTTGACCAAGGCTCTCGGGGACAAGGACCCCACCTCAAGCCCAGAGTCGGGGGCAGTCAGGACCCTACATCCAGGCCTGGGAGACCTGTGGCAGGTCTCCACGCAAGCCCAGCCTCCTTCCTCCACTGCCCGCTGGTTTGGAGCTTGGTCCTGTAAACACTCCTGCCTGTGAGACGGGTCCAGTCGTCACAGTAAACGATAGTGACATTCCGGGAGAACCGTGCTGTCCTGCTCCGAGGGAGCAGTGGATGCTGGCGGGGGGAGAAGACCAGGGTTTTCCATGGGGGAGCTGGAGGCTCAGGCCCCCTCGCCCTCATGGCCGGCCCACCTGAGGCTGGGCCCGCAGGCCTGCCTTCCCACGCAGGGTGGACTGCCCTGGCGCTGTGCTGCTGGCCCCGCTCCTCTGGGAGATAAGGCGGCAGCCTGGGAAAGCCGGGCGGGAGGCGGCCAGCGGGGTCTGGGCAGGGAGCTGAGCTCTCTCCGGGGAAGTGGGTGGCTCTTCTTGGAGGAGGCTCAGTGTGCGGTGACCCCGGCTCCCCGGCTGCTGCTTGGCTGTGGGGGCTTCCAGCATGGAGCTGGGGTATTCACTGGGTGTCCGTGAGAAGCCCATGGGGGCTCGAGGCCTGGGGAGCTGTCTCTGCCTCGCCCCCCACCCCTGCCCGCGCCCGGGTCACTTGGGCTCCAGTCTGGCCCATCTGACAAGTGCGTTTCTCACACTCGCGGCCTGAGGGCGCTGCCAGGGCCTCACTGTCCCCAGGGAGAGGAAGGAACGTGGGAAATGACCTAGAGCCAGAGATCAGGAGGCCTCCGTGCTGCCCGGCTGTGCCGTCCCGGCCGTGCCCTGCATGGGAGGGCACACACCGGCCCCATTCCGACCCTTGTCCTGGTGCCCAGGGCAGGTGCCCGGCCCCTCATGAGGCCCTTGGTGGTGGAGCTTTTTCTCTGACCTTCCTGGAGGGGGGCAATACTTCCTCCCACCCATGACAGGACTCCCCACGGCCTCCGGAGAGCAGCATTCCCACGGGACCTCTCTGGAGTTTCGGCACTGTTCTGGGATGACCTGCGCTCACTGAACCACAAGGCGGTCACGGTGGCAGAAGGAGCTTCCGCACCTTGCGTAGCTCACGCTCTGTGCTGGGTCCGGGTGGCAGCCCCCCGCTGTGCTCACTGCCGCCCCGTGGTAGTGCCGCACCTGTGTTACAGAGTGAGAGGCCTGGGGAGGGGCAGTAGCGTTTGCGGAGTTACAGCTGGGTGTAGGGGAGGGGACGGATGCCCAGAGCCCCCAGGCACTCAGGCTGTTTGACCTAGAGGGCCTCCCCTCCCTCTGGCCTGCAGCTCCCCGGGACCCGGAAGGGGCTTCCTACTTGCTTACACTTGCCGCAGCGGTGCCGGGCCAGACTGGACACATGGCACGTGTCTGGTGCTACGGCCTGAGTGGCAGTGTCCCTCGGAACGTGTGCTGACACCCTCTCCCCAGTGCGAGGCTCTGCAGGCGTGGGGCCCCTTGGAGGAAGTGACTGGGTCCTGAAGGCTCCACCCTCCTGGAGGGATCAGTGCCCATAATGGAGGTGCAGGAGCTGGCTCCCCTCCTGCACGGGCGAGGAACAGGCCTCGCCAGACGGAGGCTCTGCCATGCCTTGGGCATGGGCTTCTCAGCCTCCGGAGCTGGGAGAAATAAATCCTGCTGTTTGTAAGTTGCCCAGACTAAGGCATTTTGTCAGAGCAGCAGGAAGGGCCGAGGACGGCTGTGGAGCAGCCTGCCCTTCCCAAGAGCGGGACAAGGCTCAGGGTCCCCACCTGTGGGCCCTAGAGCCCTGGCACACACTTGGGCCTGCTGGTGGCAAAACCACAGCCCCGTTTTTTGGGCCGGCACCTGCGGCAGGCCGTCCTCTGGACGCAGCGAGGAAACCGCTGCAAACCGTGTTCCTTCCGGGAAGGCTGGCAGCACTTCCGACGAGATATCTGTGCCAGAGGCCCCCTCTGTTGGATGTACCCAGCACTGAAGCCTCTGTTTCCTGCTCTGCTCACGTTCGTGTCTCTCGTGAGCAAATTTGGCAGCTGCGTTCTCAGTGAAAGCCAAGGCAGGAACACAGCCCTCGGCGTCAGCAGTTAGAGCCAGCCCAGGGACAGACGGGAGGCCTGCGTCGACCTCCCAAAGTCCTGGAGGACACCCCAGTGTGGGCAGCCTGCCGGCCTCCACATAGCCATTCTCCAGATGCCCATGACCAGCTGAAGGACCTGTGGGCCCGGAAGGCCTGGGTTTGAATCCCGGAGCCATCATTTAGAACAGGTGTGACCCTCAGAAGCCACAGTCCTTGGACTCAGGGCTCAGGGTGAGGAAGTGAACACACCCGAATGGTGAACCCAATGTGGCCCGGGACCCTGGCCTGGCTGGGTGGCCACATAGACTGGGAAGGCAACCAGTGGACAACCAGTGGACTGGGTGGACAATCAGGCGGGTCTCACCCTGGTCCTGGAAGCTTCTGCCGCTGAGTCTGGGGCCTTCTGGGCTCAGGAAATGGAAGTGCCAAACAGCCCCTCTCCTGTCCTGCAATCTCAGTGACCCTATTTCCTAGTGGTCCAGGGGCCCCCCGGAGGAGGCTGAGGGGGACTGTGAGCTTTCTGGAGCTGTTGGATGTCTCAGGAAGGCAGGTGTGTCCTGCCTGACCTGGGTCAACTCATGTCCCCTCTCTGCCTCCTCAGGGTGGAACCAACTGGGCCCTGCTGGCCCGGCCAAGGCCCGGAGACGGGTGTGCGCGGGCTGGGCTAGGCCGGGTGGGGTCTGGCCCCTTAGGGCACGTGCCTGGGAAGGGCAGGCCCTGCTCGGCCTGTCTGTGCCTTGTCCCACCTCGAGCCTCTGCTTTGCCCCCGCACCTTCCCCGTGCATTTCTGCCCACCCCCGGGCCCCTTTTGTCTGAGCTCATGCCCTGGTCGCAGCTCCTGCTGCCTGTGTCCCTGGCTGCTGCTTGGTATGTAGGGACGGTGGCACCTTACGCCCGGCCGCCTGGGGCCACCTTCCCCGCCACACCCCAGCTCTTCTCCAGAGCACCCCTGAGAGGGGGATTTGGGCCCAGGCCTCCACCCCATCCTCTCTCACCCCCCTCACCCCTGGACCCAACCCCCAAACCCTCAGCCAACCCCCAAAGCCCAGTCCTCAGATCCTCCCCTCCTCCAGGCTGGCAGAAGTGGGGGCGGGGGGAGCGCGGAGGGGAAGAGCTTCCCTTCTGGGCAGGGCGGAGGCCTGTGAGAGGCTGTCAGGCTGGCGAGGCCCTCGGGCCTGAGCGTCTTCCCCTGGAAGGGCTGGAGGGAAGGTGTGGACACTCAGGGCCGGGCCACGAGTCGCAGCTGGGAAGCCCTGCGGGTTAGAGGACACTCCTCTGCAGTCTGTGTGGACGCGGGCTGCCCCGCGCCAGGTCTGTGCAGCAGGTGCGCAGTGGCCTTGGGACTTGGGGACTTGAGTGGGGCCTCGCAGGAGCTGGTAGACCGGGCGACTTCCCACACATGGGGTAGGGTGGGGAGGGCAGCACTGGGGGCCTCAGAGGCAGAAGGGGTCCTGGCCAGGCCCTGCCAGCTTCAGGCTCAGGCACCTTTGAAGGCCGCGTAGGTGCTGCTGGGCCCCGGGCTCCGGGCAGGAGCCGGCTGCCACCCCCGACCCCAGCATCCTGCCGGCAGGTGCAGCCATGATTTGGGGGGAGGGAGAAGTCAGCAGGGGCGATCGGCAGGGCCCACAGACCGTGTGGGGTACTGGAAGCCGGTGCGTGATGTGCCCTGGCCACCCGGAGTCGGCTCACTCAGCCCTGCCGCGGGCTGGGCACTGGGCTCCCAGGCACACAGCTTCCGCCTACTACGCAGCTCGTCCTCCCCCGAGCCCCACGCCGGCCTCTCCTGCCTCTGCCCAGCCACCCAACACCGGTCCCACAGGCCTCCGACGAGCCTATTCGCGTCCCTGATATTGTCATGTCGAAGGCCAGCTCAGGACCTCCCTGCTCCTTGCCTCCCCTCCCCCTCTGGATGCAGTGAGACCCACGTGGTCTGTCTGCCTGTTATGGGGTCGCTGCTCCCTGGAGGCTCTGATGTCCCGTGAGAGTCTGTGCCCCGGGGGCAGCTGGCCTCGCCTTGGGGGGCTGTGTGCCTGGTGGATGCTGCGTCAGCACCCGAGGGCTCGGGGATTCCTGGGCCTCACTAAGGGGGAAAGAGCTCGGGACACAGAGTGCCACCAAGAGAACCTGGTCACATGCACACATCTGTGCACATGGCTCCAGGCTGGCCGGCGGGGGCAGAGGGTTCTCAGTGCTGTGTGGGGCTCTGATGTCCCTGCCCTGGGCCATCTGGTCCGAGCAAAGTGTGTAGGATGGAGCTGCTCCATCTCGGGCTCTCCTGGGGGCTGGTGTCTGCCGGAGGAGGGGCTCCCCGCTTTCCGCCTGGCCCCAGCCAGGGACAGATGCAGCGGGGAATGGCAGCGGGGCTTGCGGAAACAACCGCGGTTTTAATTTTCCTTGCTTGGACGCGGAGCAGAGAAGGAGTAATGGGTTTACCATGAGGCTGATGCCTGACTGGTCAGCGAGGCCTAAGCCAGGCCTGGGTGCTCTGAGGCCAGCGGGGGCCCCGCTCCTAAAATAAACCCCACGGCGGCCGTAGGAGGAGGTGTCGGAGGCATGTCCTGGAGGCCGGTTCTATGCATCTCATTCAGGGGCAGGATGGACTGTGTGTGACCCCAGATCACAAACTGACCTCCTGCTCTGGGGCCCCTGCCCCTCCCAGCCTGCCATGTGCCCTCCCCCGGCGTTAGCAGGGGCCATCCCCGCCTGTGTGTGGGCTGGCTCTTTTGCAGGGAACATGCCCTCACTTCCCCATGTCCCCAGCCCACCCCGATCATCTCATCTAGACCCCAGACCAAGCGGCCCCTCGTGTGTGCCCAGGGCCCACTGTGCAGGTGGGGGTGGGAGAGAGGGCCAGAGTCTCCCGTCTGCTCCTAAACGTGTCCACCCAGAAGTGACACCTGTGCCTTCTGCTCACGTTTCACTGGCCGGCAGCAGTCACATGAGCAAGCGCACCTTTCCTGGGAGGGAGGGACGTGAGATGCAGTGTCTGTGACAGGTTAGCCCGGGGCCTGGCGCCCACTGCTCAGCCCGTCCAGGGTCCGTCCACCCAGCTGGGACGCACCGGCCTGGCCTGGTGCAGAGGGCACACGCAGATCCTCGGGGACAGTTGGCAGTCGCTGTTCTGCCTGGAACCTTGCTGTGCCCACAAACCTCTGCCCCCAAATGGGCACCTTAGGTTCGTGGGCAGTGACCTCTGGCAGCTTCTCCAAGTGTCCCTCCTGTCTCTCACATCACCCCACCATCCTCGCCTGCCAAGGGCTCAGTTCCTCCATTTTCATGTCAGGTGCCAGATTTGTATGTCCTCCCCCAGGGGCTGGCCACGTGGAAGATTGGGGGAAGCCTGCCCAGTGGGGGCTGGACTGGAGAGAGTGCCAGGGCCTTGTCCTCCTGGGGTCCCGCTGGTGCCCTGTGTGCATTGTGGGCACCCAAACTTCGCCCAACACCCGCTCTGCATTCAGAGGCCGAGGCAGCCCGCACGGCCGGGCACTGTCTCACTCTTGGGCCAGTGGCACTCGCTCAAGTGCCTGAACCACAGGCCACAGGGAGGGCTTCGTGGAGGGGGTGTCCGCAGGGAACACCGAGGGGCAGACACCACACTGAGCAGCAGGGGCCAGCTGGGCCCTGTTCAGCTTCCAGGCTCCAGTTCTGCCCTGAGCGCTGCAGTCAGGAGCCCGTGGGGGACAGGCCCAGCACCGAGGGGGAACAGTGGCATTTGGGGATGGCACTGGCCCTCGCCCCAGCCTGGGTCCTGGCGGAGGAGTGTGTGGCGGCCGAGCTTGGAGAGGAAAGCGGAGCCCGTGGGGGTGGGGAGGGGCCTCTGCTGACACACAGACATTCCCGGGCAGAGACGCCCGGCCACGTTTCCGCATCAGGAAGGCATTTCCCAAACAGCTTCCAGACCCCACAGCTGCAGGCCTGCGTGTGCTCAGCAGCCCCGCGGGGGCCGGTTGTCATGGGTGCTGCCTGGGCCGCCGGTGGCATTCTGCACTGGCAGCCTCTGACCCCCTGGGCCACACCCAAGTTCCTCTGCCAGGCCTGGCAGGATGGAGGGCCCAGACCTTCCCGGAGGTGAGGCCGCCACAGCTCATCCGCAGCGAGTATCCCAGGCCCTGTGGACCCGAACGTGGGTCTCGGCCAGGTGGGGAGACGTCGCTACAGCCCAGAACCACATTCTGCCTGTCGTGGACACGTGTCCTTGTTAGATGAAAAGACGAAGGCATGAGTGAGCGAGTGAGTGAATGAATGAAGGGGTATGAATAGAGGAGGAGCCGGTGGCGGGGAAGCCCTAAGGCCGCAGCCGCTGGCCCTGAGGTGGGCAGGCGGTTGGGGACGTTTTGTAGAAACGCCCTCCAAGTTGGCTCTCTGAGGAGGTGCTGGAGTCCACGGCCGGCAGGCGGCAGGCAGCAGGGTGTCCGCGGGCCGCAGGAGAAACCACGAGCCTGCGCTGGTGGCCAGGGGGGCCTGCCAGAGTCCTTCACCTTGAGGACCCTGAAGGGGGTGGCCCGGCGAGGACAGGAGTTGGGTCTGAGTCACGCCTGGTCCCCCTGAGCTGCACCTCTCTCTCCTGCGTGACCTTGGGCAAGTCATTTCTCCTCTGGAAACCGAGAGCACAGGAGAGCGTCCCGGGCACTCGGGGTCTCTTCCGGGCAGAATGAGGGGGCTGGGCGAGTGTGGGGTGGGGCAGCCCCTGCCGGCCCTGAGGGTAGGACGAGCATGTGACCCCATGAGGCCTCGCATAGCTCTTGAGGGCTTCCGGGTGAAAAGGACAGTTTGTTTTGCCAGACATGTCCTGGGCATTCTGAAGGCCTAGCTGTGCTTTGTGAGCTGGTCCCGGAGGCGCGGATGGCTTCCGTGGCTGCCCTCCTCTCCCTGGACCCCGTGGGCACGGTGATGCTGCCACACCGGCCTGTGTCTCCTTTCCAGTCACGTGTGTCCCACAGCTTCAGGCCCACAGGCCCCTGTCCACTGTGCGGATGAGGAAACTGAGGCCCAGAGGGGTCCTGGGACTTGTCTGTGCCACACAGCGCTTCAGAGGCCCAGGACCCACAAATGCGACACTATGCCTGTCGTGGGTCCTGATGCCTGGCCTTGGGGTGTTTGCCTGGGCACAGAGCCGGCGGGGGACCCGGCCTCCAGACCCGGCCTCCCATGTGTGTGGCCTCTGTCGAGCCCCTGAGTCAAGCCCTTCCTCGTAGGCAGGAGGTGGCTTAGTGTCAGCCCGTGGCCGGCGGGAACCTGAAGCCCCTGAGCAGGGCTGGGGCGTCCGAGAGAGCAGAACGCGAGCCACCTACGTGAGCCACATACACACGTAGCCTCGATAGAAAAGTAAAAATAGGTGAAATTGATTTTAATAGCATGCTTTTCTTGACATGGTGAACGCAGATAAGATCATTTCGGCACGTAATCTACATAAAAAAGATTAAGGAGACGGTTCCCGCCTCTCATTCTTACTGAGAACCTGGTGTGCGTGTCCCCCTGGGTGGAGCCGGGTTCCAGGCGCAGTAGCTGCAGGGCCTGTGGGCTCTGGTCCAGCCTTGAGCGCCTGCCCTTCCCTGCCTGGGTCCTCTCCCCAGGGACAGAGGACAAGGCAGGAGCCCTTTCCTAGGGCGGGCAGGACGTGGGGACAGCATGGCAGACCAGATGGGGGTGCTGCCCAGCTTGGCTCCCCCGTGTCCATTCCCCACTTCCTGTCTGGCTGTCCTCCACCCACGGCCTGGGCTTGGAGGGTGTCAGAGTGGGGTCTGCATGAGCAGGGTGTTGGCATCGTCACCTGGAGGGCCGCCTGAGGGAGACCACCTCCAGAAGGGTGCCGACGGAGGAGCCTGGCCCTGTTGCCCGTTGGTGACTTGACTTGGAGGTTCCTTCCTGTGTCTCTGCACCTCCCCGGGAGACAGATGTTGTCCCCATGGCCCCTGTGCTGGCCCCTGGTGTCTCACCCGTGCACCCCGCCAAACCTGTCTCCCTCTAAGAAACTGGTGGGCCGAGGCCCTGCTGGCTGCGGAGGGTGGGACCCTCCAGGTTCTGTTAGCACTTGGCTTGGGAGCTGTCGGCCATGAAACGCACGTTGCAGTCCTAAACACGGGAAGGCGCTGTTCAAACTGAGGTCGACAGCTCATCCTGCTATCAGCAAGTTTAATGGCGGCCCCCCAAGACAAGGAGTCGCTTGTGTGCCGCTTAGGGGAGGGCAGGCGGGGGCTCACCAGGAGCACTGGGCGAACGGGCGGGGCCCAGGTAGGCCCGTTTCTGCACTGCCGGTGCCGGGGGGTGGGGCTGATGGGCGGGCTGGCCCGTGGATCGCAGACAGGACCGGGCAAGGTGAGACAGTGCCGGAACTGGGTGAGGCTGCCTCTTCCCACAGGCTTAAGGTCGCCCCCTTGTCCCTGCTCCCAGATGGGCTGGGCACTGGGCTGGGCTCTCAGGGGCAGGCTCCGGACGCAGGCGAGCCCCTCGGCACGGTGGAGCCAGGGTGGACGCGCTGCCCTGAATCGCTGGGGCTGGGCTCCTGCTTGACTGGACTTGCTGGGGACAGTTTCTTGGTCTGTCAGTTTCCACCACTCTAAAATGGGACGGTGGCCCTCCACGGCAGGGACATGGAGAGGATGGCAGGTGTGTCCTTCGAGCCCAGGGTCTGGGGCTCAGTGGCTGTAGCTGTGGTGACCTCCTCACTCCTCTCCGCCAACCCGACCCAGTGTCTGTCTGTCCCTGCATGGTGCTGGGCCCTAAATAGCTCGGTGACTGCAGCTGTGCCCACAGCCCCGCCCCAGCCCCAGTCTCCTGGATACACGGCCTGGAGGCCCCGAGGATGCTGGCTGTCCCCGTTCTGGGCAGTGGTCGGATGTCCTGAGCTCTGTGTCTCTGAAGTGACCCCAGTCATGTGGCCTGTGTCTGCTGCCCACCTGAGTCTTCAGAGAGAGACACGCGGCAGCTGGGGGAGCAGACTGTGCTCTGGGGCCACTGCCATTGCCTTTTGCAGGGAGGTGGTGGGGAGCTTCCTGGAACAGGTGTGGGGGGCACCCAGCCTCTCCGTGGGCTCCCCTGGCCCTGGTGCTGGAGATGTGGGTGCTGGGTTGTCCCAGGCAGGGATGGTTGCTGACAGTCACCAAGCCCCCACTGGGCCCCGCTCTCCATCCTCATGTAGCCCTGGGGGAGGAGGGCACCACTGACCCCCAGCACAGGTGAGAGGTGGGGCTCAGAGAGGATGAGGGCTCCAGGGTCTCTGGCCTGAGCTGGACTCCCAGACCCAGTTCTTCTGCCGCCACGAGATGCAGGGCCGCAGATCCAGGGCTCCTCGGGGCTGTGCCTCTAGGACGGCTGCTTCTGCCGCAGCTGGAGCAGAGCGGGTGCCCAGGGGTCTGGGGTCGGAGGTACCTTGGTGGCCTTGGCCAGTTCTCCCTGCCCTCTGGCCTGCTGTGGGGGTGCAGGATGCTTTTGCCCCGGCTCCTCTGGGCCCTGGCCCTGGCCCTGCAGGATAGTGCAGGGCACTGGTTGCTGGGCCTGGGGGTGGGGTCCTCACCCCTAGGGTTTCCACCTCAGTGCTGTGGCCCCAGCTGCCTCTAGCTGTCCACCCTTGACAGCGTTCAGCCCACCAAAGCTGCCTCTGCAGGGCCTCGCGGCCTTGCCAGGATAGAACACACATGTTTGTCTGTGAGTGTGTGTCCGTGCATGTCTCTGTGTGCCTGAGTTTGTGTGTGTGTGTGTCTTGTGTGCACGTTTGCACACGTGGCTCTGACTTGGGGCTGTGTGTGTGTCTGCATGTGTGTGCCTGCCTGTGTGCAAGGATCCTCCTCTGGGTCCGCGGCCCCGTGAGCGCGCGCACAGGAATGCGCGGCCCCCTGAGGCGGGGTCGGGGGCGGGGCCAGGGCGGAGCCGGCCCCCTCCGGCATTTGCGGACTTGGCCTTTACCTGCAAGGGGCGGGGGAAAAGCTGAGAACTTAAAGGCGGGCGGGACACGGGGCCGGAGCGGTTGCCCGGCAGCCCGGAGCAGAGTGGATCGCAGCGACTGAATGTGCCGCCCCGAGCCAGGGAGTGGAGCTCGAGCCCCCACCTGGCCTCTGGGCCGCCGGCTCCGGCACAGCAGCTGGTCCATGGAGGCGTCCCGGGGCCGCGGCGGGCTGGCCGCGCTCTGGTGCCTGGGGCTCCTGGGGGGCCTGGCGCGCGTCGCCGGAACGCACTACCGCTACCTCTGGAGGGGCTGCTACCCGTGCCACCTGGGCCAGGCCGGCTACGCCGTGAGCGCCGGTGACCAGAGGCCAGGTGGGCGAGCTGGGGCAGGGGCGGTTGGGACAAGGGTGCTGCTCCCAGGCGCGGCTCCCTTTGTTTCCTCTTTTTAAAGTTTGCCAGGGCCAAGCTGGAGGGAGCAGGGCGCAGCTGTGCTGGGCAGATGGGCCCCTGCCTCTGGGACAGGGCCCTTGTGCTCTGAGGAATCAGACACTCACATCCCCTCTCAGGCCTGGTGGCAGAGGCTGCTGATGGCAGGGAGGTCCCCTGAGCGGAGGGAAGAAAGACATCCCCTTGCTTTTGCCTGTGGGCTCAGGGGGTGCTCCATCCACGGCACTGGCAGCTCTGGGAGTTAAGCAAAGAGACAGGCTGGAGAGAGGGGCCCTTCGAGACCCCTGGCACTAGGTCTCCCCCTCCAGTGTCACAAGAGCCTAACCCCTTTGAGGTCACGTGTGCGGACGTGGCAGGTGCTGTCCTTCCTGCCTGCTCTGCAGCCGCAGGATCAGCTGCGAGGCCCACACCTGAGGACCCAGCGGCGTGGGAAGCAGGATGTACCCTGTCCTAGGCCATCCTCTCTGCAGCCAGGATCTGGGCCAGCCGCCCTCCAGGGAGTTTCCTTTGAGCTTCCTGGGATCCACAGAGCTTGGAGCTAGACATCCTCAGGAACTTGAGGGGAGTGGGTGAGTGTGGCTCCTGGGGAGTCAGCACCCGTGTCACCCAGGGTGGAGTGGGGGCTGGCAGCTGCTCCTTGCCTAGCCTTCCCAGTGCCCTGAGATGGCTCCTTAGAGACATTGACCCTACCGGGCTGTTTCGGTTGCCCGGGATGAGGCCCTGCCTGTCTCCTGCCTGGAGGGCTCACAGAACGCTAAGACTGGGATTGTGGCAAAGTCTGCCTGCCTCCCTCCCACTCGACGGTTCAGCCCAGGCCAGGTCGGTGCTGTCACTCCACCAACAGTGGCACTAAGTGCCATGAGACTCTGTAGCATCTAAGCCCTCGGGCTGGGAATGGCTGGGCTTTGGGGAGCTGGGAGCCCCCGCCTGGTCCAAGGCCTAATGCAGCTCTTGGGGGAGAGAGAAGGGCCCATGGGTCATGGTGTGCACTCCCCGGGGGAGGGCCTCATGGCATGCTGGGGGCAAAACAGGGCTCTGAACTTGGTGAGTTCCCCTGAGTGGCGCTTTCTGAGTTTCCTGTAAGTAGGGCAACCTTCAGAAAGGGCTTATGTTGGGTGGTTTCTGCACAGACAGCAGGTTTGCACGGGCTAGCCGTGCCCATCTGCCCCGGTGAGCCTTCCTGGCAGGCACTGGGGGCGTGGGTGCTGGTGATGGAGGCCCCGTGGGCTCCCTGAGGCATCTCATGGGCTCCCCGAAGCTCCACCAGCCCTCAGCTTAGCAGACACCACAGGTCTAGCCTGGCTCCCAGGGAAACCAGCCACGCTGGCACAGCAACGTCACCGTGTGCTGCTGACCCTGTCCTGGGCTGCTGTGTAACTTGCCCAGGGCAACAGCAGGACCCTGGCCTAGCTGTTCCTTAAAACAGCCACAGTCAGGACCCGCCAGCTCCCCGCCAGGTGGCTCCTTCCTGGTACCTGTCATAGCTGCCTGGGCTGGACCTGGCCTGTCCCCTCCCTGGGGATGGGGCTTGGCTTTGGGCTCGACAGGGCGGAGTGGACTCATTCCCAGGCCAGCCTGTTGTCCCTGGAATGAGCTGGCTTCATCCCCTGACTGTCCTGGGTGGGCATGGGAGGAGGCCTCCAAGCTCCTTCCACGCTCCGCTGAGGGTCCCCTCACTCCTTGGGGCTCAGGCCGCCCCCACCATGTTCTTGCACAGGAGAGTGACTATTTCTGCTGCTGGAGTTTCAGAGTCTTGGGTGCCAATGCTCTGTTGGGGCCCTGCCATTTGGGGTGTCTCAGGGCACTGGTCCCACTGCTGGGCTCACATCACCCCATCCAGCACCATCTGGGGTTGGCCTGGCCCTTGGGCACAGTGGAGGGCGGCCGAGGGAGTCTGGACGCCAGAGGGGCAGACGGCTCCCACAGTCACAGTGGACCTCACTGCTGAGTCGGAGGCCGGGCTGGCCGGAGCTGACACGGGAGCCCCGGGACTCCGTAGTGGCTCCCGAGACAGCAAGGTCGTGCTCTGTGTTCGTGTCCTGTGGCTGCCATAGCAACTTATCATGCACTCAGTAGCTTCAAACGACAGATTTAGTACCTGACTGTGCTGGAGGTCGGTGCTGGAGGTCGGAGTCCAAAGTGGGCCGAAATCGAGGTGTGGGTGGGGCCGTGTCCTTCTGGAGGTGCCAGGGCTCGAGGGCCCTCCCGTCCTCACAGCCAGCAGCACGGCATCTTCCAGCACCTTCCAGTTCCTCCCTCTGACTCCCCTGACTTTGCATCCCCACTGCCTCCCACCCTCCTGCCCCCTTGCTATGAGGACACTTTGGGCCCACCAGCTACGCCAAGATGACTTCACCCCCAAGACCCTTACCTTAATCCATCCGCAAAGGCCCTTTGGCCATGGAAGGTTCTGGGGGTGAGGATGTGGACATCTTTGGGGGATGTTATTCGGCTGACCACAATGTCCTCAGGTCGCGGCCACAGCCCCCGCCGGGGTCCTCAGAGCTGTCTGAGAGCAGCGCTGCTCCGGCATCACGTGCGCTCCCTGGGAGTGGGGTGGTAGGGTTAGGTGACCCCCCTGCCTTACTAAGAGTAAATCATTTCTGTAAAGGGGATTTGCTCAGTTCAAAGGGGCCGAAATCTCAGAGCTAGAGGGGACCGCAGTAGGAGGTCGTCTGGCTGAGCGCCCCGCCCATAAGCAGGTGAGGGGAGGCCCCAAGTCCCCCTCCTTGAGCTGGCTCACTGTGTCCAGATACTGATCCTGGCCGACAGCAAACAGCAGGCACCGGAAGCCATGGCGGTGCCTCAGTGCCCCCTGCCTGGGCCACTGGCACCTGTCTCCCCTGCCACAGCAGCCTCCGACCGCCAGACGCTTCGGTTTCAGGGGTGGGAGGGCATGGGCTGCGGTCAGCGTGCCAGCCCCTCCTGCGAGGGGTGCGGTGGAGGAAGGGGCGAGAGGCCAGTGCCTGGCCTGGCACCTGGGCCTGTGCATTTCTGCAGGGACATGGGGCTGGGAGTGGCTGGGCCGAGCCCTGGGGGGATGCTGGAGTCTAAACAGCCCGTCCTCATGCAGCCGTGTGGAGGCGGGTGTGAGCAAGGAGGCCTGGGCTGCTCAGGGTTGGCCACGCCTGGAGAGGACGGCAGCGGCTGCAGGGGCCCTGCTCACCGCAGGCCTGCCCCATGCCCAGGCCTCTGCCTTGCGCCTGCTCCCAGACTGCCCTCTGTGCACCAGGATGCAGCCTCCCTGCCCAGCGTGCCTGCCAGGGCTCAGGGCGGCTCTGCACTCGCCGCCCCTCTGCTCTCTGTCCGATGTCACCTCGGTCAGCCTCTCCGTTAGCCAAGGAGTGTGAGGCCCAGATGGCCGCAGTCACCGTCCGAGGGCTGGGATTTTACAGAGCCAGCTGGCTCTTACTAAGCACCAACTGTATGCCCTGCAGTGTGCTCTGTGGGGTCACACCATTACCTCTGAGGGGGTCTCGGAGCGAGGATGCAAGCTCAGGGGAAAGGGGTCTCTCTTGGAGCCCCTCGGGCAAGTGCTGCCTACCCTGCCCTGCCCAGTGGGCACAAGTCTGTTCCCCCAGCTGACACTCCCACCGGAGGGCCCTGGGACCCTCTGTTCCTAGGAGCCTCTCTGCGGCTCTGTGGGGTCTGCCGACCCTTTGTTTTCAAGCTTCCTCCCACAAACTGTTCTAGCCTCTTTCTGAAGAACGTCACTGTGACTTACGGACGTCTTGTGCAGGTTGGGGGGGCTCCTGGTCTCGTTTGCCGCCTCCTTCCTGAGCAGCCTCGGGGCTTAGGAGGGGCCCTGGGGTCTCCCCAGAGTGGGCGTGGTTTGTGCGTGCAGCAGACGGAGACTCTGGCTCCGGGGGCTGTTTGCCGTTTCCGGGTTGCCAGGCACATTCTGAGAGCCGGACTGGTGGTGGGTTTCTGCACGGGGGAGACACCGTGGGCGACGTCTGAGGAGGCTCGGGGCACAGCTGGGAATAGCTTCGCCCCGTGTACCGCCTTTGCCACCTTCCGGCCCCGATGGCTGGCACTTAGGATGGACACCTCGCACGCAGTCATTTTCATGGGGATGGTGGGGGAGCCTGGAGGTGGTGGAGTGGTCATAGCCGATCATGGGGACCTGGCTGATTGTCAAGCGGAATTAGAGTGAGAGCTGGGCTCTGCGTAACTGATGGGAGTGAGGTGTGCTGGCCAGTCTCCGGCGCAGTGGAGGACGCGCCACCGAAGCCTCCCTTTTGAATCAGCACCGGCCTCTCTGGCCAGGGAGCGGGCTGCTTCTTGGCTGTGCCCCCCAGGAGGGTTCTTCAGGGTAGGGGTCACTGGGGGTTCTCTGGGCAGTGCTGGGCACGTACAGCTCCTGTCTGTCCCCACGCTGGTTTCCTCCCGGCAGTGGCAACTTTAAGAGCCCCTGTGTGCAGACTGCTCCGCTGGCTGGCAGGGCTGCTCCTGGGGGCCCAGGAGCCGTACACTCGGGTGTGCTGGGAAGCCACTGCCTCTTGCCCTTCTGGTCCCATCTGTCTGCCTGGGCTCCCCGGGGCCTGGCTTGGCTGTGTGAGCCTGGGGTGGGGGAGGCCAGGACAGCCCAAGCCTTCTTCATGCCTGTGTTGTCTGGCTTCGTTCCTGCAGGAGGTGGTGCACGCCTGGGGTGCCGGGGTGCCCCCAGCCCTGGGGAAGGGTCAGCACTTTCCCTTTGGCTGGAGCCATGGTCCTAGGGGAAGGGCAGGTGGGCAGGGCGTCCTGCGCTGCTGGTCCTGTGGTACAAAGCTTGTCCCTCCCCACCCTGCCTACCCCATGCCCAGGGCTCTTGGGGGCAGGAGGCTGTGCTGGTGAGCAGGGCTGGACGGGGCCCTGCAGGGTCTCCATGGCTTTAGGCTGCTGCTCTTCTCCCCTTGGCTGGCTCCCCCAGGTTATGGCGGTCAAGGCAGTGCGGATACTGCTGGGAACTCCAGACCAGGCCAGCCCCAGACGAGGTCCCCTGCCCCTTTCCTGCACCTGTCCTCCTGGCTCCTTTGAGTGGGGACCCCGAGTTTGAAACCTGTGAATCCACAGTTCTCCATCTGAGCCGGCCTTGGGGCAGCGGTCTGAGGGGTCTGGGTGCTCGGGGTGGGGGCTGGCACTCTGCAGGGCAGGGCAAAGCTTGGGGGGCCTGGGTAGGTTCCCTAGGGCTGCTGCAGCAACACCACACTGACGGCGGCCTGAAACAGTAGGAGGGGGCCAGGAGTCCAGCTCCAGGTGTCGGGCCAGTGCTCGACTGGACCCGTGGGCAGGGCCCTTCCTGCCTCTTCCTTCTGGCTCTGGAGGCCCTGGCCGTCCTTGGCCTTCAGCCAGCTCAGCATAGTTCCTGGTTGGTTGGCTTCCTGTGTGTCTTGTCGGGACACCCTTGTCCAGAATGATCTCATCTCAATCCCTAACTTGTTACACCTGCAAAGACCTTGTTTCCTGCTAAGGTCACGTTCTGAGATTCCAGATGGATGTGAATTTGGAGCAGACGCTGTTTGTGACAGCAGCCCCCACCCTCCCCGCTCTTCGCCTTTTCCCACCCTGGGGCCTGTGCAGGGTCATCTCCCAAGTTGTCTGTTTCTCCTTTTGGGCTCCTAGGCCCCCAGGGAGTGGTGGCTTTGCCTGGGAGCATTTTCTGCATGCGGACTTACGGAAATAGCACGTGCTCCAAGTTCAGTCTTGAAAGGCGCTAGGAGCTAGGCTGCCCCCACCCGAGCCTGCTCCCCTCTGCTGTTCCCCGCCTGAATAGGTGGCCATGGTGGGCACACAGACCCTATGTCCTCTGCTCTAGCTCCGGCGGGAGTGGGTGAGGGGCTCAGGGAGCCTTGCACTCCAAGGAGGGTCTTGGGTCTGGGCCCCAACACCTGGGCACCCGCGTGGGGCAGGTCCTCAGTGAGGTGGCAGTGCTGGCTGTTAACGAGTCCCTGCTCCTGCCCAGATGTGGACGAGTGCCGAGCGCACAACGGCGGCTGCCAGCACCGGTGCGTGAACACCCTGGGCTCCTACCTCTGTGAGTGCAAGCCTGGCTTCCGGCTCCACACGGACGGCAGGACCTGCCTGGGTGAGTGTCACCTGGAGACCCCTCCCCGCTGGCCTCTGCCTGGGAGGTACGGGCCGTTCTCTGGGGGCCAAGGGGTGGGGCACCTCTTTCCACCTCAGAGAACAGGCCTGGGCCCGCTCTGAACAGCTCACTCCTGCTTGCTCTGTGGCAGGGCGGCCCGCCAGCCCCGGGGGGTCCTGGCCGCACTCACATGTCCCGGCCGCTGTGAGGAACCAGGCAGCTGCCCTGTAAACTTTTCCTGGGTCAGAAAGTAGAAACAGATGCAGGATGTGATGTGCTTCAGGACGGCTAAGATAGAGGGGAGTCTCAGCCCCATGCCCACTGGGGGGCCTTCTGGGAGCCTGTGACCAGGGGCCTTATAGCCCTGGACACCCTAGTCCCCTCAGAGCCCCTGGAAGAGGTGGCTCTGGGGCGCATGTCCTTCTCTTACGCCTCCTCTTAGGCAGGGCTCTCCTGAAGGGAGACGCCGGGGGCCGGTCCAGGTTGGGGGTGCCTGTCCTCCCTGCTGGCCCCCCGCTGTTACGGGCCCCAGGCTGGGGACACTCCCTAACCTTCCTCTCCACCACCTGTGCTGACGATGGCATTCCATGAGACGCCCTGGAAGGTCCAGGGCCTGGATGGGATGAGTAGTAACAAGCGCAGGGTGCTCTGCAGGGTGAGGAGTGACCCACACTGGCTGCTGAGCCCAGGAGAGGCCCCCGCCCCCGCACGGCCGTAACTGGAGCCGTCTCCCTGGAGCCTTTCCCGGGAGACGTCTGCACACTCAGGCCCCAGAAGTCTTGATTGGTGGCATTTGCTCATTTGAAATGGTCTTTTTGGGGTCAGATGCTGGGGCCCCTGGGCAGGGTCTGCTGGGCCTGGCAGGAGCCTGCAGGGGCTCCCAGCCCCTCTAGCCATCAGCCCCTGACACTGCACACCCCACGTGGTTGGGGGGCTCCCAGGTGCCTCCACAGCCTTCTTGGGTGCGGGAGCCACCTCCTGGCTGCTCCCACCGGAGGGCCCAGATGAGACTCACCTGTCACCCGCAGGGCTTTCCTCTACTGCGGTGTCTGGATGCAGAGCAGTGACCTCAGAGTGACTTTGTTTCTTTCAACTGCATGTCCCAGCACAGACTTTGCACCAAAACTTTACGGAACGACAGCCCCACTGCCGTGACGCAGCTGGGCCTTAGCGCAGTCTGTTCCACTATGAAAAGACGCTGGTAGCCGCTCGCTGGGCTGTTTTCACCTGGGAATGGGTGCGACCCTCACTTAGGCAAGCACCGCCCTGGCGACCGGGTTCCACTGGCCTCTGGCCAGTCGAGTTGGGGAAGCGCCTTCCTCCCTACCCAGGTCCCTTGGCGGTGGCCTGCGGGCCCCTGAGGATCACCCCGTTCCTAGGCCATCCCTGCCTGGGTACCACCCAGACCCCCTTCCCAGTGCTCCCTGGGACATGTTATCACTGCTTGTCCCCTGCCCATAGTGGCCACTCACTCTGCATGGCGGCTATTCCACGTGTCAGGAATTCCTGGGAGGTGACACTGGCCAGTGGGCTGCTGGTTCCCAGGTCTCCTGGGAGTGTCCGGGACCATGAAGGCTTGTCGGCCTGGGCATACCAGGTGCTGCCTTCCCTGCGGGGGCCTGAGACGCTGTTTGCACCAGCAGCCCCCACCCTCCCTGCTCTCCGCCTTTTCCCACCCCAGGGCCTGTGCAGGGTCATCTCCAAAGTTGTCTGTTTCTCCTTTTGGGCTCCTGGGCCCCCATGGAGTGGGGGGGTCTCTTGGGGGCTTCTTCCCAGACAGAGCCAGGTGGGTTTGTTCTGGGGCTGCCCCACTGTCTTGAGCCCCTTCTCGTTGCCGAGGTACCTGCTGGGCAGTGGGCCCAAGATACGGGCTGGGACAGGTGGGGTGGGTCATGGCTGAGGGGCTGCCCTGCAGGGGGTCCTGCCACAGCGTGGCCTTGGCACTGCCCGGTCCATGCCAAGCTGCCTGGATTCTGCCAGGGCTCTGAGGTGGTCCAGCTGGACTTCCAGCCCCTGGGAAGGGGACCCTCCCCTACCCTCTGTTTCCCGCTCAGGACTGCCAGGACGCAGGGTGTGTGGAGGGCCGGTGGCCTTATCCTCCATTCACAGTGGCCCCCTATGGGCTTATGCTGCAGTAGGGCCTCAGGGACCGTCCTCCCAGACCCCCAGGGGCCAGCTATGGGGCAGGCTGCACAGCTAGGGCACAGCTGCTGCGGAGCCCTCCCCAGGCTTGCTGGGCCCCTCCTGGAGGAGGGCACCGTGACCTCTCCTGGGGCTTGGCAGGTGGACCAGGGATGGGCAGTGCAGGCCGGAGGCCCTGAAGTCTCGGACCTTCCTCCGGGCAGCTTGGACTGAGGAGGAGGGGAGGAGAAGGTGCCCGCGGGGATGGGGCCGTCCTTTCACGGTACAGGATGCAGCTCTCAGGGCGTCCAGGGCCCAGAGCAATCTGGGAAGACCCCCGAGGAGGCTGTGCTGGAAGGGGGCCTTGAAACACACTTGCACTCCCCTGCGAGGCAGGGAGAGGGCAGGAGATGCTCGGCCTCCATGCTTCCCCCTTCCAAATGAGCTCACAGAAATAACACACAGAAAGCTTCCATTCTTAAAAGTGAGACTTTACGAGAAGAATTTTGCCGTTTGCTCTGTGAGAAGTGGCCGAGCCTGGGGCCTTGTCCCCCTGCCCTGGCCACCCCTGTCCTGGGACACTCCATCACCCAGGTGCCCTCCTGGGTGTGTCCCCTAGTCTCTGGGATGGGAAGAGCAGGGCCCAGCGAGGCCTGAGGGCCGGGCCAGGCCTGCTTCTCACCCCGGGCCCGGGCCGGCCCTCCGCAGCCGTGGAAAGCAGGGCCTGCCCAGGGCAGTGGTCTGGCTGGCGTGTCTGGGAGTGTCATTCTTGGTTTCCATGACATCTCACAGAGCACCAGCCTGCAAAACCCAGGGAGGAGGACAAGGCCCAGGTCGTCTGACACTTTGCACGGGAGGAGCCTCCTTCGTGTACCTGGGGTGTTCCGAGCCAGCACCACACCTGCCCGGGGGTCCCAAGGCCAGCCTGGCTGACCTCTGGCCCCTGGCCTTGTACATGGCTTGTTGCCCCACGTCCCTGGGTCAAGTGACCCTCTCAGCCTGTCTGAGAGACTACAGATGTCACTGGCTGAACCAGCAGGGGGTCCCTCCCGACAAAACTGGGCTGGAGGGAGGGGGAGGGCTCTCTGTCCTCATGGCCTCAAACCCGTCAGGCCTTCGGGGTGAATGGTGGTAGGGATTCTGCTGTCAGCTGCATCCCCTGGTGGCCCGGCTGCCCCCACCCATGTCCCCTCCTTGCAGGGTCAGATGGGCCCTGGTGCGTGCACCACTGGAGGAGGCCTCCGCGTCCCGCCTTCCTGCCTGGCTCTGCCACAGGCCTGCCGTGTGCCTCGGGGTGACCCTCCCTTCCCCAGGCCTGGGTCTCCCTGTCAGGGCATCAGGGCAGTGGGGGGCTGTACAGGGCCCCCCAGGATGCTCCCTCAACTCCTGCTTGCAGGGGAGGCCCCGGGAGGCTGCTGCTGGCAGCATCTTGCGGCTGGGCCAATGCCACAGGCACTCATGTGCAGGCCACCAGGCCCGTCTGCAAAACCCATCCGTGCGAAGCCACAGACGCAGCTCTCCCAGTGTGTCCTGGTCCCTCCCAGCCCAGCACAGGCTGCAGCTGCACAAGGCGAGTCTGCCTTCCCAGCCTGGAGTTGCCAGGGAAAAGCAGCCCCTACCCTTCTGCACAGGGGGAGGGGTCTGTCCTGGCCGTGCCTGAGTCCAGGACCCCAGAGGTGCGGGCTGAGGCTGGAGGGAGCCTGGGTATAGTGGTGGGGCATGGGATGGGGGCACCCCAACCCAGGGAGGCTGGGGCAGTGGCCTAGAAATGCAAGGGGAAGGCGGGGCAGACCAGGGCGGGAGGGGAGCTGGTGCCCTTGGGGTTAGTTGGGAGCAAAGGTCAGACCAGAGGGTGAAGCACAGTCAGCTCCTGGCATGGGGGCAGGATGGCCCAGCCCCTTGCCCCGATGTGGGCCAAGGGGTCAGCTCAGCCTGGGTCTGCGGAGGGGTGGTGGTGTTTCCCTCCCTGGTCTGTGCTCTGGCCACCTGGTGGCTGTGCTGGAGGACTGTGCTGGCCCAGGCTCTCTGTGTTGCCGGGGCCGTGGTACGTGGGCGAGGACAGTGCTTACGTGGCGGCTTGGGGGCAGCTGAGCCACCCTCAAGGTCTGCCGTCCAGGGCCCCACCTGCCGCTGCCTCCAAGGCCCTCGGCCGCACCCGATGCTTGGTGCTGGGGCCTCACTCAAGCCTTGAGTCTGGCCTCAGAAGCTGCCCCCTGGTCTGGGATTGGCGTCTTCGCCAGGAGTGTGGCACCTCCATGAGTGGGGAGCCAGCCGCACGGGCAGAACGGGCCCTTGGCCCTGGCGGAATCTGGTTCCTGAATATGGCATCTGGCCCAAGTCAGGCCCCTCCCGTGGGACAGCAAAAACCCCTCCCCAGGGACAGTGCCGAGCTGCGCACTTAATGGTTTCCCGGGTGGTGGAGACTCTTGCTGGCAGGGGCTGGGGCTGCAGCCCAGCTCTAACACACCCTGCAGGGCCCCTGGCTGTCCTAGGATTTGCGGACTGCGCAGTCAGGACGTCTCACCTCTGGCCACCATAACCCAATACCACAGACCGGACGGCTTATGCAACAGAGATTAATTTTCTCATTGGTCCGGAGGCTGGCCGCCCCAGATCAAGGTACCAGCTGATGCTGTTCCTAGCAAGGGCCTCCTTTCTGGCTGGAGAGGGCGGCTTTGCGCTGCACGTGAGAGAGAGCGACAGAGGGAGAGAGAGCGCACACAAGTGAGGGGTCTCTTGTGTCTCTTCCTGCAAGGACACTAATCCTATCCGATCAGGGACCCACTCTCATGCCCTCATTTATCTTTAATCACATTCACAAAGACCCTATCTCCAAATGTGGTTTCGGGGACTCGTTCAGTCCGAAACACAGAACGCCCCCAGCTACGGTCACTCCGTCTGATGTGGACGTGGGCAGGGACCCAAGTTAGGCCCTGGTGGAGGAAGCTTGGTCAGGAGGGGCAGCAATGCCAGGCAGGCTTGCCAGAGCCCTGGGTAGGATTGTTCACCCTGACCTGCAGACCCCCGTCTGGGGCTTTCCTTTGAGAAAACGCCCCTTGGGTGTCATGATACAACGGAAATGAAAGAGCAAGTGTGGCTTGTGGCACCTGTGTCTGTCTGTCCACAGGTGAGTCAGGTGACGGCTGTGTGAGCACAGCCGGGAGGATCTGTCCCCCACTCGGAGGAGGCAAGTCCCAAGTCCCTGTCCTCTGCTGGACTCTCGGCTCAGGGCTGGGCCCGATTTGCAGGACTGTGGCCCGGCGTGAGCCTTTAGCTGTGGCCTGGGCAGGGGTCGCTGGGCTGTGTGTGCCACAGCTGGGACCCATGGTGACCGGAGGGGCCTGGGATCATCCCCACCAGCACTGGCCCTGGTCACACAGACCCGTGGCCCAACGCCTGAGAAAATCTGCCTCACTCGGCTTTCCGGGAACCCACGGCTGGGGATGTGCAGGGTGACTCTGGGCTTGGCTTGTGGTGTGCACAGCCTGGGAGCATCTGGAGTGTCGCAGCTGTGTGACGAGGAGAGCACGGATCTGGAGAGACCCCGCCGCGACAGCCCCCACCCTCCCAGCCCCTCTGGGCTCCAGCGGTCCAGTGCTTGGTCCCCATGTCCTTCTCGGGCCCCGCCTGTCTGAAGGGCTGACGGGGAAGCCTGGCTCCCTCCCAGCCCTGCACGGCTCCCTGGGGCCTTGTCCGTGTGCGGGCCCGGCCTGGCTCCCCTGCCCTGGGCTCTGCGCTCTCTGTGCCTGCCGGGCCCTGCCAGAAACAGGTTCTGGTTCCTATTACGTGTTCCAAGCAGGGATGCAGTTGGTGTTGTGAACACAAATAAACAGCCCCCAGGAATGTGGGGCCGGCTCAGGCCGTGCTTAGAAGCCCCTGGCGCTACTGCCAGTGGCTTAACAGAGCCATCTCAGGGGACGCATCAGGACGGCTCCCGTCTGGCCTGGGGGTCAGCACAGAGTTGGGGTGGGTGGGGAGGGGGCTCGGAGGCTGATGGGCCCCCTCAGTTCTGCCCTGGGCCCTTCCCTCTGCGTGTGCCGGGCCCAGGTGGAGCCAGGAGGTGGAGCGGTCACTGCCACTGCTATTGTCCCCTAGGAGTGCTGGCCTTGCCACAAGGGGGGCCCTCCGCACGTGCTCCCCACTGACTTGCAGGGAGACAGGGCTGCAGGTTTTGAACTCACTGTGAAGGAGGCTTCGCCTTTGGCGGCGGTGTGGTCTGCTGGCCTCGCAGAGCCCGAGGCAGCTCTCGTCTGGCCGCTGCCAGCTCTGCCGGCCACTGAGCGCCTGCTGCTCGGTGGGGCCGGGTTTCCGATCCCACGTGCAATGGCGAGAAACTGCGTCCCCAAACTAGTCCGAGACACCCCCAGGAGGTGCCAACATCTCAGGGTGAAGCCTCCCCACCCCCAAATCCTGACGCTTTAGTGGCAGGGCTCAGGTTTGCTCCGGGCGCAGGCGGCGGGCAGCCAGCCACGCCTGCCCAGGCACGGGCAACGGCGCATTCCTGTGGCTTCCCCCAGCTCCGACCGACTCCCTCCCTAACCACGAGGCAATTGCGCAGACTTGATCGTCACCAAGTCCTGGCGAGGAGCTGGCTGCTGCTTCTGGCGGAGGCCCAGCGTCCTCTGCCCACCTCCCTGGGCCCATCCACCCACGGGACACACAGGCTCCCCCGGGGCCAGCCTGACCCCACAGAGCCCGTGCCCTGCGGGGCCTGCATGTGAGGGGCTGGGAGAACGGCACCCTGTGAGGTCAGGTGTGAGGGGTGGCCTGGCCTGGGGTGAGCAGGAGCCGCTCTGGTCCCTTGGGAGCTGGGGCCAGGCCTGTGGGCCGCAGTGGCTGTCCACAGCAGCCCCACACCTGCCACTTGCCTTGACCTGGGGACCAAGGCACTGAGATGCCTCCATCACCCACTGCCGCCTCCTCCAGGGAGCATGCCGGCACATGGGCACCTCACCCTTCCTTGGCCTTCTCAGTGCCTTTCTGAGTCTGGCCTGCAAGCAGGACGGATGGATGAGCCGGAGGATGCAGAGGATGGGCCAGGGCCCTGCATGTCCTGGGCTTGCGGTGGCCAGGTGGGGACCTGGATGGTCCCACAGGAGAAGGTGGCTGTGCCATCTGCTCCATGCTGGCCTGGGGCGGGACTGTTGGCCGTGTGTCCTCCCGGGCTGACCTGGGCTCCTCCCCGTGTCCCAGCCATCAACTCCTGCGCCCTGGGCAATGGCGGCTGCCAGCACCACTGTGTCCAGCTCACAGCGACTCGGCACCATTGCCAGTGCCGGCCTGAGTTCCAGCTCCAGGAGGATGGCAGGCGCTGCGTCCGTGAGTGGGCTGCCACCCTGGGCAGGGAGGGAGGACCCTGCAGCCTGAGCCCAGGGCAGGTGCAGGACAAGCGGCTCCACCTGGGCCTCTGGGGCTGGGGGTGTCTCAGGGGGCCCTGAGGCTGCTGGGAGGCCTGGTGGGGTGGGTTAGGGCTGTGCTCTGGGATCGCATGTCTGTAGGGGCAGGAAGCTTGGGATGGGGGGACGCCTCAGCTCCATAGACGTCCCCCTGGGCTTGCTGCGGGCATCTGGGACCCGGGCCCAGCCCTTTGGGGGAGGAGGCAGGCCCCGTCGGCACTGTGCTCTGAGATCTCGGGACTTTGCTGATGATGAAGGTGGGGCAGGCTCGGAGACCCCCAGAGTGTGGAAATAGGGGACTGCGGGAAGGGTGGGTGCTGAGAGAGTGCCCCCACCTGCCTCCTGGGTCCTGCCGGCAGGATGGCATGGGGTCACTGAGTTGGGGGTCACAGCCCTGGTGTCAGCCCTGGAGCTGGCTGACCTTGACCTGAGGATGTGCAATATTTCTGGGGGGCTCCCACATCCAGGGGGAGGGAGACCCACCGCCCAGCCTGCCCGAAGCAGGGAGGGGAGAGAGCACTGGGTGGAGGCATCACGAGGGGCCCTGGGGCAGGTGCCCCAATCTGTGGGGTCTCCCTGCCCTAATGTCTTCCTTTGGGCCCGTGACCACAGGGAGAAGCCCGTGTGCGCACAGAAACGGCGGCTGCATGCACACGTGCCAGGTGCTCCAGGGCCTTGCCCACTGTGCGTGCCACGTGGGCTACCAGCTGGCAGCAGATGGCAAGGCCTGTGAAGGTAGGGTGCCCTCCCCCACCCTGCCTGCCGGGGTCAGCAGGGGCACCCGTGGTGCTGCGCAGGGGCTGAGTCCCACTCTGGGGACACCCCCGGAACCCACTGGACTGGCCCCTTGGGAGCAGGGCCGGCCCCGGCTGGCCACCCTCAGGTGGCACTCGGTCTCATCACCGGCTAGGGGTAGGCACCGCTCACGCAGCCGCGTCCCACCGAGGCTGATTTCTGCAGGAGCACGAGCAAGATCTCAGGCTTCGCGTTTGTCTTTAAAAATGTTCCTTGTGTTACCAAAGTAAGGGCTGCTCGTGAGGAAACGGAAGAGAGAGGCGGGAGCAAAGGGACAGCCAGCCCCAGCCCCAGGGACATCTGCACGCACCACTCTGCACTTCCTGAGCTGTTTCCTAACACGCTGTGTAGAGTCAGATCCCAGCTGGGCGCTGTGCACCAGCACCGGCGCCTGCAGCCTGGGCTGCGCATTAATGCCGCCCCCGCGCCTCCTGGTGTTTCTGGCGTTTGGCCTTGGGACATTTAGATTAGGCCGGGCAGGCTTGGGACGGGGTCTCTCCACCGCCTGGTGACCCTCAGGGTGTCTTGGGAGCAGCGAGGTGCGTCCAGAGCAGGCAGTGGCCAGTTTCCAAGGCGTCCTGCTGATGGTGGCCGGGTGTCCCCTGGGAGCGGGAGGCCGTGGCTCCACGCCTGGCCAACACTAGCAACCCCTTGCCCCGGCGAAAGGTGCCCCTGTCGCTCTGGGTGCAGGTGGCTTTGTGGGCTCAGAGTGAGGCCAGGCTGAAGGTCAACTTGTTCGTCCCAAGGAGTCTGTGGGGACGTGACTGGCAGTTGTCGGGAACAGTGGGATTCTGTCCTGACCACCTGGTTCACGCGGCCACAGGCCCTGGGTTTCAGTGGGGCAAAGGCCCCTCCCGACACCCCTGAGACCTCCCCTTGCTCTCTCCCCTCCAGACGTGGATGAATGTGCCATGGGGCTGGCCCAGTGTGCCCACGGCTGCCTCAACACTCCAGGGTCCTTTAAGTGTGTGTGCCGCGCGGGCTACGAGCTGGGTGCTGATGGCCGCCAGTGCTACCGTGAGTGGGCAGCGGGCGGCGGAGCCAGGCTGGAGGTGCCCCGGGTAGCAGCGTGGCTCTCCAGGCCTCCAGGCCTGCGTGGCTGAGGGGGCTTCCTTGTCGTCAGGCACAGCCTGGTGTAGGGCCCCAGGGGAGGGGAGGGCCAGTGGGGACACAGAGTGTCCCGGTGCCCGGGGTCGGGAAGGACTGTGTGATGGGGTCGCCCCAGGCCCCGTGCCCCACGACGGCAGCTGGTCTCGTGGCAGGGATCGAGATGGAGATTGTGAACAGCTGCGAGGCCCACAACGGGGGCTGCTCCCACGGCTGCAGCCACACCAGCACGGGGCCCCTCTGCACCTGCCCCCGCGGCTACGAGCTGGACACCGACCAGAAGACCTGCGTGGGTGCGAGCTGGCGCCCCCCAGATGCCCGGCCCTGCCCACCCTGGGGTCCTGGGACTGGGTTGACATCCCTTCTGTCTCCCCTGTCCCGCCCTGGCTGCCCCAGGCCAGCCTGGCGAGAGGCAGGGTCCCGACCCAGGGAGGACTGCGGAGCGCCTTGGCCTGCCGGGCACCAAGCCGAGCCCCCTCAGCCCCTTCTCAGGCCCCCTCCATCACCTGGAGTAGCACCCGCCACGCTGTGGCTGTGGAAGGTCCTCTCTTCCCCGGGAGACCCCGACTCCCAGGGGATCCCGCCCTCCAGCCCGCCAGTCCCAGCACCTTGTTGACGGCGTACAGGGTGCCCCAGGGGCTGTGACATGTCGTACGTGTGTCTACAGTACCAGGGACGTGCGTGGGTGTGTGTGTCACTGCGTGTGGGTGTGCGTGCATGAGATTGCAGGTGGGTGCGTGTGCAATTGGTGGGGTTGTATGTGGGCGTGTGTGGGTCCTGGGGCGCGTGTGCATGTGCCAGCAGGCTCATGGCGTGTGCCCCGCAGATGTGGACGACTGTGCGGGCTCCCCGTGCTGCCAACAGGTGTGCACCAACAGCCCCGGCGGGTATGAGTGCGGCTGCTACGCCGGCTACCGGCTCAGCGCCGATGGCTGCGGCTGTGAGGGTGAGCGCCACCGTGCCGGCAGGCCACTGGGGCGGCCAGGGGAGCAGAGCTACCCTAGGGAGGGACACAGGGTTGGCTCTGGCCCCCCGAGGGTGGGCACTGAGTGCCTGCTGTATGCAGGGCTGTGCTGACCTGCCTGCCGCTCCCTCCCTCCACCCTGAGGTCAGTGGCCACTCTCGCACGGGACTGGGCCTGCACCCTGCCGCTCCCAGCCCGGCACCCACCCCGCAGGTGGCTACTGCCACTCTGACCCTGGGGGTGGGAGGACAGCCAGGGAGGCCACTGTGGCCACAGGGGGGCTTGACCAGCTGGCTCAGGAGGTGATCGTCGGCCCCGGCATGGCCACCTGGGCCTCCATCTAGCAGGGGAGCTCCTGGCCCTGCAGCCCGGGCCCAGCAGCCCCGTTTGCCTGCAGACGTGGACGAGTGCGCCTCCGGCCGCGATGGCTGTGAACACCTCTGTGCCAACCTGCCTGGCTCCTTCCGCTGCTCCTGTGAGGCCGGGTTCCGGCTGGATGAGGACCGCAGGGGCTGCTCCCGTGAGTCCCTGCCTTCGTGGGTCTGCCCGCGGAGCCCCTGCTCCCTGTACTCCTGCCGGTCCCACACGTACCCTGCCTGGGGCCTCTCTGTCCTCACCACTGGGCCTGTACCGACTCAGGCTGGGCGGCCCCGTGGGAACCCCCTGAGGCCCTGCCCTTGCCATGGGCAGCAGTCGGGGGGACAGGCGTCCTCCAGGACAGTGTTCCTCAGGGGTCCAGCTTCCATCCTGACCACCAGGTGAGAGAAGGAACCAGGCCCCAAGATGATGTCCCTTGACTGACACCAGCCGCCCCCAGCCTCAGAGCCCTCAGAGCCAGGCTGGGGTGAGGGGGGCAGGGGCCAGGTGTCCAGGGCCTGCGCCTTCTCTGTCCGAGAAGCGGGTCAGGGTGCAGCCGGGATGACCGGGCCAAAGAGCAGGGCAGCAGGTAGCAGGTGGGGCTAAGGATCCCTGTGCCCCTCAGCGCTGCAGGAGCCCACGGTGGACCTGGACGACCGGCTGCCCTTCGTGCGGCCCCTGCCCCACGTCGGGGTACTCCAGGATGAGCTGCCGCTGCTCCTGCAAGACAACTACGTGGGGGTGGACGAGGAGGAGGCGGAGCTGCGGGGCGAACACACACTTGTGGAGAAGTTTGGTGAGCGGCGGGCTCAGCTCAGGGACAGTAGCTGGTGACCTCCCGGGCCAGGGTCTGGGCATGAGAAAGGACCCCTGCGATGGCCTTGTCTGACCAAGGCCCCGAGAGGTGGGGCCACTCACTCAGTTTGCACAGCTCATGCAGGGCTGGGCTGGGCTAGCCTGGGCCCCAGCCCCCAGGTCAGGGCTCCTCCCGGCCCCAGCGCCTGCTCCCACCCCACCCTGCGGGACCTCACAGGCTGAGGACGACCCTCGTGCCCCTTCCCTGTGCCCGTGAGCCCAGCTCAGGCTCTGAGGCCCCTCTCTGTCTGCCACAGTCTGCCTGGGCGACTCCTTCGGCCATGACTGCAGCTTGACCTGCGCTGACTGCAGGAACGGGGGGCCCTGCCTGCCAGGCCTGGACGGCTGTGACTGCCCTGAGGGCTGGACCGGGCTCATCTGCAATGAGAGTGAGGCCCCAGGCGGGGTCCCCAAGCCCCCGGACCCGTGCACGGCACATTCAGTCTCGCTCCTCCCGCCAGCCCTGGGCGGGGGGCCGTGTGGGTCCATCTGTTCCTCTGCCAAGTGCCTGCTGACTGTCCGCCCTGTCCAGGCGCCGCCGCTCTAGGCTGTGGGATGCCCTGGGGACAAGCAGGCCCAGGCGTTTGTCCCTCGTGCTGCCAGTCTCCGGGGCCCAGCAACACAAGCCAGCAGATGAGAAGCTGGACAGTGGGGTGTCTGTCGCAGGCGGTGGGGGTGGGGTGCCTGTGTCTCGGGTATTTGGGGCCGGGACTGTCTGTACAGCTCTGCCTGCTCGCACGGGCTGGTTCCAAAGGGTCAGTGGACATGTTGGCCTTCAGAGGGACAGGGGTGGCTGATGGATTGGCGTGTGCTGTGAGCGGGGGCGGATGCCATCCCTTGTTGCTGTAGGGGCTGCCTCTCAACCGGGTGTCTCCAGCCCCAGGAGGGGTCTCAGGGTGGGCGTGGCTGTGGTGGGGACTCTGGGTCCGAGTCCTGCTGGCTGGTGACCCAAGTGTTTCCCTGTCATTCCCTGTAGCTTGTCCCCCAGACACCTTTGGGAAGAACTGCAGCTTCTCCTGCAGCTGTCAGAACGGTGGGACCTGCGACCCCGTGACGGGGGCCTGCCGCTGCCCCCCAGGTGTCAGTGGAACCCACTGCGAGGACGGTGCGTGCAGCCCTTCTGGAATTATCTCTGGGGTGCAAGGGAGGAGAGGCACCGCTCCCCACTCTCTGTGCTCAGCTTTCTCCTAAGCCCCCTTGCTTCCCCCGGGTGAGGGAAGGTGACGTCAAGCTCCACGTGGACGCCATTCCCTTCCAGCCTCCCTTCCTCCAGAGCTCCGGCTGTGTGGAGAGGGAACGAGGCCCTGTAGGGAGAGAGGCATTGACTTTTCACTGTTGCTGATTTCCCTGGGGCCTGACTATAGCCGATGGGGAAGACTTTACAACACAGCATTTCTGGAAGGGCTTCCCTAGAGAGATAGTGAGCTCCCTGTTCCTGGAAGGATTCAAGTAGAGCCGGATGATGACTGGGTGGGATTTGCAGAAGGGATTACATGTGGCAGCATGGGATGAATCTGATGTCCTTTCTAACGCTGGAGTTTCTGCATTTCTGCATTGAATGAGTTTTCTCGGGTGGCTAACGCGTCATTTTCGCGTTTTCATCTTAAGTTCTGCCTCTGGCTGAAGGGTGTAGTTACGGTACCACAAACTTCCTGCTCTAGTGAGAACCTGTCCCCGCTGCCCTGGGGTGGCCTGTGAGCCCCAGTGGCTCCACGTGCTGGGCTCTGTGGGCAGATTGCGCAGCGGCAGTGGAGTCCCCAGGCAGCCACACGTAATCCTGTGTGCGGAGGGCTGGGAGCCCCCGCCTAGTAGAAGCTGTGAGAGGGACTTCAGGCAGGTAGAGGATCTGAGCTCAGCGCTCGGCTTTGCACTGTGGAGACCCAGGTCTGAGGTAGGGCCCTGCGTGGGGGGTGGTCACCAGATTCCCCAGCAGGTGCGGGGTACCTGCGCAGGTGAGCTGAGCGAGGTGCGTCCCAGGAGGGCCTGGCAGGCCCCTGTGCAGTTTCCCAGGCTCCGCGTCCCTGGGCTTGTGCTGTCTGTCCTCTCTGCCCCCCTCTGTCTGCCTCATGTCCCCATCTGCCTCTCCAGTAAGCGCCTTGGTCTTTGGATTTATAGCCCACCTGGGCAGTGCAGGGTGTTCTCGTCTTGAGGTCCCTGGGATTGGGACAGGGACAGAGCTTTTGGGGGCCACCATTCAACCCACTGCAGCAGGAGGGAAGCGTTTGGGGAGAAGCTTTCTTAGCCTGGGGCGGCCTGAGGCTTGGGCCTGGGGTGCTGTCCTGCTTTGAGGTCCTGAGGTCGGGCTTGGCGACCACCCTGGACGGAAGTCTGGGTGCCCCTGATGTGGTCCAGATGCTGGGGAGAGTGGACGTGTGCTTTGTCTATCTCCAGGTGTGTGCCAGGGAAGGTGCTTGCCCACCACCTTTGCTGCAGACCCTGGGGGTTGAGGCAGACAGGGCAGATGGCCATATCCAGGGGTTTGTCGGGTGCGGGGCCATGTGCAGGGGGGCCAGCTGCCACCGGGGATCTCACTGAGGTCCTCTCTCCCCCAGGCTGCCCCAAGGGCTTCTATGGCAAACACTGTCACAAGAAATGCCACTGCGCCAACCGGGGCCGGTGCCACCGCCTCTACGGGGCCTGCCTCTGTGACCCGGGGCTCTACGGCCGCTTCTGCCACCTTGGTGAGTCCCACTGCCCCTCCAGTGTCTGAGGGGGCCGTAGGGCTGAGGGTGCCCAGAGTCTGGTTGGGCGAGGACCCTGGGGCTCAGTGAGGGCGCCAGCCTGGTTGTGAGGCTGGGACCACCCGGGTCTGTGGACTCTGAGTCACATCCTCTCGACTGACTGTACGGCGTCCAGGGCACTGGGTAGGGGGTCCCCAGCCCCATGGCGCCACCTAGCTCTGTTGGGGGGTAAGGATGGGGGACTGCAGGCGAGGGCAGGGCAGGCCTCCTGCAGATACTTCTGGACCCTGGGCTCATCCTGGCTTGCAGGGGGACTCCTGGCTCGAGGCCAAGTCCTGGCCCCTGGCAGGGTCACCTGTCCCTGGGGCTGGGAGGAAAAGGGGCGGTGGGCTGGAGGGGCAGAGGGGGATGCAGACAGCGTTTCTCATCACTTGGTGAGAGTATTATTTAGGGAGGAGAAGGGGGTTCTCCCCTGGGAGTGGCGCGACCCAGGGCAAGTTGCTAGGCTTTGCTGAGGTCCTGGTTCCCATCTGTGAAACGTGCACAGCCGTCCTGCCCCAGGCGCGAGGCGTGGCGCGTGATTCCCGGAAAGGGCTGGCAGGGGCGGCCACCGGGGGCTCATCTCCACAGCCCTTGCCCATCCCAGGAGCGGGACGTCAGGCTGGGAAGGGGTGGGCGCCACAGCAAGCGGGCCCCGCTCACAGTTGGTTCTGTGGGCGCAGCCTGCCCACCCTGGGCGTTCGGGCCGGGCTGCTCGGAGGAGTGCCGGTGCGTGCAGCCGCACACGAGGTCCTGCGACAGGAGGGACGGCAGCTGCTCCTGCAAGGCCGGCTTCCGGGGCGAGCGCTGTGAGGCTGGTAAGCACGGGTGTTGCGGGGGCTCTGGGATGAGTGGTGTCAGGTGGGTGCAACTGGCGGGGAGGAGCTCCCAGGGCTACTGACCCCCCAGCCCCTCTCTCACCCCCCAGAGTGCGAGCCGGGCTTCTTTGGGCCGGGATGCCTGCAGGTGTGCAGCTGCCCTCCAGCCATGGCCTGTGACCCCGCGAGCGGGGAGTGTCAGAAACAGTGTCCCGCTGGCTCCCAGGGGGAGGACTGTGGCCAAGGTGAGTGGCCGGCCCCTGGGGCTCCGGGCGGTCTAGGCGTGGGGTCTGGGTTATCCTCCTGTGCTGAGGGCTGGACCCCAGAAGTGCCACAGAGCTGGAGGTCAGCCCCTGCCACCTGGGCTCAGGTGGTGCCTTCACTGGCTGGTGTCACTGGCTTGTCACGGGCAGGAGCTGGTCTGTCTGCCCGGGCGTGGCCCAGGGAAGAGGTAGCTGCCTCCTCAGATCACTCGCGCTCTCCTTCACTCCATGGGGACATAGAGAGAGTGTTTCGTGCTGAGGTGGCTGCAGCAGCTCCTTCCTCCCTCCTGAGCCAGGGCTTGGAGGGAGGTCTGGGCAGGGGCCCAGTAGGGGCAGTGACTGGAGCCCCTCCAGGTGGACGCTGCTGAAGCGCGTGAGCGGGCGAGGAGCTCAGGCACCCACACTCACGTGGCGGGCAGAGGAGGGGGTGTCAGGAGAGGGACCGGCAGTGTCCATCCTCAAGTGTCCCTGGGAGGCCGGGCTGCCCCGGGAGCCCACCCCTGACCCCCCTGCAGCCCGGCGTGTGTGGGGCTGGGGGCTTTGCCGAGAGGCTGGGAAGGTGGGGGCGCCATGGCCACTGCTGCTCAGCCTGCACTGGCGGGAGGTGGGATGACTGGAACAATGGCATGTGGTCCCGGCCCAGCAAACGATGACCGAGCCTGTCTGGTTCGCGGAGCCACAGGACAGATACCTCTGAAGCCTTCAGTCCCCAGTCTCATGACCAGGGTAGGAAATACCTAAGTGCCGTCATCGGCTCGTTGGGGAAAGGAAAAAAGCCCTCGGCGTGAGTAAGTGAGCTGCTGTGGCCGCCCCTGCCGGGCCCGGGCAGGTTGGAGTCTCCCTTGGCACGGTGAACACTGTCCACACCCATCGGCTCAGATGGATGACAGCCACGGGGGCCTGCGGCATGACCGCATGACCACGGCCAAGGCTGGAGAGGGGCCGAGCGAGCCGGCGCCAGTGCCCCTCCTCTGCCTCCCCTGGGGCCGCGGCAGGGGGCCGCCGGCTCAGACTCCTCCAGCCCCGGCCCCTCCCTTCCCACCTCCTCTCTGGGAGCCAGGAGGCGCCCTCAGAGGGCAGTGGCTGCCAAGGACCCTCCAGCCGGCTGTCGTGGGCCACCCTGGCCACAGCCACCCCAAGGTTGGAGCAGGCTGGGCTGGGACTCCCACCGGGACTCTGGGAGCCCCGTGTCTCGGGCCGTTCAGCAACTCAGTGTCCATGTCTCATCCCGGCATAATGAGGGCTTAAGGAACATGCCGGCTCGGAACTCAGCCCCTCCCGACCTGCCTTCCACCCTTAAAACACACACGCGCATGCGCACACACACACGTGCACGCACGTGAAGACACGCACACATGCAGCTCACCTCCCTCGTGACTATGACCCTCCCTACCAGCTGGGGCCAGAGGAGCTCCTCCAGGCCCCCCAGCTAGCCTGTTCCCCAAGACCAAGAGGGACCCTTTGATCCCGCCCCTCCCCCGCTACTTCCTTTTTCTCTTTTTACCTTTTTTCTTTAAAAGCCGCCAGGGCTCTAAGGGGGCGCACAGGAAGTGACAATGTGTGCTATAGAAGTGGTGGGATCCCCTTGGTGTCAGGTCTGGAAACTAACGCTGCTCCAAACACGTCTGCCCCCAGTCCGTGGAGGGGCTCCCGAGGCCGCGGGCTGCTGTTCCCTGGTCCACGCTGCGTGCGCCCAGCCCTCTAGTACACGCCTGTGTGCCAGGCCCCCAATCCTGTTGACATGCCGGTGCCCCCCTGGGTGGGAGCCCACGGGGATGGGGCCTTGTGAGAAGGACCGCCAGGGTATGTCTTCTGTCATCGGAACCCTCTTGGGCCTCAGCAGGCCCCTGGCCCGGGACCGCTGGTACCCCCTCCCCAGGCAGGGCACGCACTGGCTCTCAGCCATGGGGGTTCTGACCAGTTGGCTCTGCGGTCCTTTGGCGTGGCACGCAGGGCCCTGTAGCCCACCCCATAGCTGTGGCACCTTCACGGACCCAGGGAGAGGTTTCGATCTCGCCGCAGGCATGTGTCGAAGTGGCCGTGTCACTGGGGCAGGCAGGGAGCCTTCTGTGCTCAGAGTTCCCTCCCCAGCCTCATGCTTTGCTATCCTGGGGCGGGAGGCAGAGGCCAGGTGCTGAGGAGCAGAGCAGGTGGGCAGTGTGGTGGAGGCCCTGCCAGGCCACGGGAGCAGCCCCTGCAGGCCCCCTCCTCCAGGCGAGCCCAGCTCTCCTGAGGCCCCTGTTCCCGGCCCCTCTGCTCTCCCTGGTCTCGCTCACTTGCTGGGCTTGGGGGACCCCAGGCTTCCAGGAAGCTCCACGCTCTCCACCCCAGCCCCAGACAGCGGGGAGAGGCCGAAGCTCTGGGGCTAAAGTGGGTGGATGCACATCCTCCTCCAGCCCCCGGGGCTGAGTCCCTGAGGAGCTCCCAGCTTGGGGGGAGAGAAGGGCCTGGGCCAGCACCCCCAGGCCAGATAGGGGACACTGGCCTGGACACAAAGGTCCCTGGGGGCCGACCAGGTTGGAGGAAGGTAGACATAGAGCCAGGACAGCCACGCTCCCAGGAACTCTCCAGGGTCCTGGATGGCAAGGTTCCGCCTCTGCCTCATGCCCCCCAGCTGTGCGCCTACCCTTCCCTCTCCCCTGCCTGCTCCTGTGGCCTGCCCTGGGAACCCTGAGGACCCCGGCTGTGTTCAGCAGCCCCCGTGGAACTAAGCTGCAGCGGGTGAGGGAGGGGCAAGCAGCGTATTTGCCAGGAGCCCCCGCGTGGGGCCGCTCTGCACGCGGCTGAGGCCCTTCGTGCTCCCTCCTCAGAGTGCCCAAGGGGGACGTTTGGCGTGAACTGCTCAGGCTCCTGCTCCTGTGAGGGGGCCCCCTGCCACCAGGTCACGGGGCAGTGTCTGTGCCCGCCGGGGAGGACGGGGGAGGACTGTGGGGCAGGTGAGTGTCGGTGGCTTCCTCAGCCCCTCCCCGGGCTGCACGACTCCGGGCGGTGGAGGGCAGTTCACGGCCATGATGGGGACCCTAGCCTGACCCGTGGGGACACCCGGCCCCAGCCCTGCAGATGGCAGCCCACCCACAGCAGCTCCGAGAGCTCGAGGCGGATCGTCCTCCAGCCTGGGGCTGGCATGCGCCCCCTGAGTGGCCTGCTCACTATACGGGGCCTCCCGGCCGCTCTCATAGGCTCCCCGTTTTGCCTATTGAGCCGTCCCTGGGGCTGGGAGTCCTCTCCAGGGGTGGACGCCCTGCAGCCTGCAGCCTGAGAGGTGCCAGGGGTCTGCTCGCCCCATGGCCCTCCCCTCATCAGGCAGGCTCGGGTGGTCACCGTGGGTCCTCTCCTGGGCTGGCACAACAGGGTCAGTGCTGTGTTAGGTACACGTTTGCTGACCTGTCCAGCAACGGCAGTCGGGGGGGACTGACTGGCCACGGGGGGCACTAGATTGTCCCGAGGGCCGCTGGGGTCTTGGCTGCCAGGAGATATGTGCGGCGTGCGAGCACGGTGCCCACTGTGACCCCGAGACCGGAGCCTGCGTATGCCACCCCGGCTTTGTCGGCAGCCGCTGCCAGGATGGTGAGTGTGGCTCCAGCCCCACCACAGCCCACCGGGCCTGCGACTGCGGCAGCGGACCAGGCCCCCACTCACCCCCTTCCATGCCTGCAGTGTGCCCAGCGGGCTGGTTTGGCCCCGGCTGCCAGATGAGGTGTGCCTGTGCCAACGACGGGCACTGCCACCCGGCCACTGGACGCTGCAGCTGCGCCCCCGGGTGGACCGGCCTCAACTGCCGGAGAGGTACAAGGCCCCTGGGCTGCCCTTTGTCCAGCCGTCCCTCCTGGCCCCTGGAGAATCACCCACCCGGGACCCGGGAGGACTGGGGCAGCAGGCCGCCCCGCCCCATCCCGAGATGCCCATGCCTCGACCTGGGGTGAGTAGGGTGACATGGGCACTGTTGCAGCCTGTGACAGCGGGCACTGGGGCCCCGACTGCAGACACCCCTGCAACTGCAGCGCAAGCCACGGGAGCTGCGACCCCGTCAGCGGCCTGTGCCTGTGTGAGGCCGGCTACACAGGCCTGCGGTGTGAGCAGCGTGAGTCCTGGCCCTGCCTCAGCCGTGCCCCCCACCCCATGTGCACACACATGCATGGCACATGGATGCACACACGCACACATGCATGCAGGCACGCATACATGCAAGCATACGTACACATGCATGCACATGGAGGCACACATACATGCACACACATGCATGCACACGTACACATGCATGAGGAGATGCACATATGCATGTACACGTGAACATGCATGCACACATGAACACACACACATGCACTGCCCTGGGGGCCCTGGCCTGCCTTCCTGTGCCCACCTGAGCTTGCTCAGCTCCCTCCACAGCCTTGGCCAAGGCCCCAACTGAGCCAGACACAGGCTCACCTGGGGCAGTGGTGGGGGCTGTCACATACCATAGGACACCTGGTGCCCAGGGGAGGGAGAGGATGGGGGCTGCTTAGGACCAAGGGCCACACCCCTCTGTGTGTAGCCCCAAGGCTGGATTGGTGGTCCAGGATGGGCTTGGGGCAGGTGGTCCTAGAGGCAGCCCAGGTGAGGTCCCCAACTCTAAAAGTGATGCCTGGGGCTCCCACAAACCTCCCATCCCCCTCGGGTGGGGCGGAGCTTCGTGAGCAAGGCCCCGTCCCACAGTGGGCCGGGCTGCGTGTCTCAGGGTGTCCCCAGGGCCACTTTGGGCCTGGCTGTGAGCAACGGTGCCAGTGTCAGCATGGAGCAGCCTGTGACCACATCAGCGGGGCCTGCACCTGCCCGGCCGGCTGGAGGGGAACCTTCTGTGAGCGTGGTGAGCCAGGGTGCAGGCCGGGGGTGGGCTGGGTTGTCTCCAGTGTGGGCCAGGGTTGTGGGGAGCTCTGGGCCCCTCCCCATCACCACCCCCCTGCCCTTAGCCTGCCCAGCCGGCTTCTTTGGACTGGACTGCCGCAGCGCCTGCAACTGCACCGTGGGAGCCCCCTGTGACGCCACGGATGGCTCCTGCCTCTGCCCCCCTGGCCGCCAGGGCCTCCGCTGCGCCCAGCGTGCGTGAGGTCCCCGCGCAGACCAGGGTGCCGCAGGAGGGGGTGCCAGGTCCTCCGTGGGGGATTTGCTTCTGGGGCCTGTCCTGGGTGTCCAAAGCTGCCAGGTGGCCACCCTGGGGATGACACTTTGCCTACTTGGGCCAGAGTGTTGGTCCCTGTTTGTGGCCACTCTGCCAAGTGGGTGGCCCAGGCTGGAGGGAGGGGAGGATCTTCCCAGCCACCTGAGATCTGCCACAGCCCCTCTGGGGTCCCTGCAGCCCCGGGCTCTGACCACCCGTCTCCACCTGCAGCCTGCCCAGCCCTCACCTACGGGCACAATTGCAGCCAGGTCTGCACCTGCTTCAACGGGGCCTCCTGTGACCCTGTCCATGGGCACTGCCACTGTGCCCCCGGCTGGACAGGGCCCACCTGCCAGCAGGGTAAGCCTCGCCCAAGAGTCCAGGGACCAGGGTTCAGGTCTGCGTCCTGGGGTGGACGCAGGGTGCACCTGGAACAGTGGGCAGGGAGGGCAAGGCTGGCACTCTCTTGTGGGTACCTGGGGGAGGGGCAAGGGGGCTGCTTAGGATGGGGTCTGTGCCCGTCAGTGCCCACCCTAGGCTGGGCTGATGAGTAGGGCGGGCCTATGGCAGGTCACCTTAGAGGAAGCCGACGTCCAGTGTTGAGCGTGGGGGTGGGCTGGAACGCTGGAACCCTGGAGGGCAGTTGGCTGAATGGTGACAGCTGTTCCCTCTCCTCCGGCCCCAGCCTGCCCTGCTGGCCTGTACGGCGAGAACTGTCGACATTCCTGCCTCTGTCAGAATGGAGGGACTTGCGACCCTGTCTCGGGGCACTGTTTGTGCCTGGAGGGCTGGGCTGGGCTGGCCTGTGAGAATGGTGAGCGCCGGGCGGCGGAAGCGGGAGGTGCCCAGCGTGTCCAGTGCAGGGGGTGGCACCCTGGGTGCAGGACTGTGGGCCAGGGTCTCCTGGACCCAGGAGGTGGGACCCTCAGGTTCATCCCTGACCCTACAGAGTGCCTCCCTGGGCGCTTCGGAGCTGGCTGCCTGCATGGCTGCAGCTGCAATGGCAGCCTCTGCGACCGGCACATGGGTCTCTGCCTCTGCCCAGCCGGCTGGACTGGGGACAAGTGTCAGAGCCGTGAGTGGAGCGGGCAGCAGCGTGGGGGGCTGGAGGGCCTGCTGCGTGGTCAAGTGGTGTCCTCAGCCTCACCCGAGGGCCGAGGACCATGCCTGGGGGGGCTTACCCGGGGTCAGTTGTCTGGCGGGGGGCAGGGGCTGTGCTGCCCAGGGTTCCCTTTGAGAGGGACTGTCTGTGTCATTCCCTGCAGCCTGTGCGCAGGGCACCTTTGGGCCTCGCTGTGAGGAGCGCTGTGCCTGCCGGCGGGGAGCCCCCTGCCACCCCGTCACCGGGGCCTGCCTCTGCCCCCCAGGGTGGAGGGGCTCTCGGTGTGAGAATGGTGAGCACAGCCCTAGCTCAGCCTGCGTCGGCGCCACCTGCCCAGATGGGGGTGGGTCCTACCCACAGGGACCGCCCCGGTCCTGCCCTGGCCCATGGGTCCCTGCCGGTCCCATCCCAGGAAGCGTCCCCCAGCCCACCCCCTTCTTGCAGCCTGCCCGCTGGGCTGGTTCGGAGAGGCCTGTGCCCAGCGCTGCCGCTGCCCACCTGGTGCCGCCTGTCACCACATCACTGGGGAGTGTCGCTGTCCACCTGGCTTCACTGGCTCTGGCTGCGAGCAGGGTGGGTGCACCCCAAACCTGTACCCCTAAGGATAGCCTAGGGGCGGGAACTCCTGGGGAGGCTCCTGTTCTTTGGCTGGGCCAGGACTCACTGACCCTGTCTGCACCCAGCCTGCCCAGCTGGCACCTTCGGGGAGGACTGTGGGCAGATGTGCCAGTGTCACGGCAAGAACCAGGCCTGCCACCCTGCCACGGGGGTCTGCGCGTGCACTGCCGGCTACCACGGCCCCCGCTGCCAGCAACGTGAGTTGTGCCTGCGCCTGCCCAGGGGTTGGGGGTCCTGCCTGCCCTGCCTGCCCCCAGCCGCCCTGTTTTCCGGACAGGCCCCTTCTTGGGGGTGGAAGGTGGGGCGTGCGGGGACCTTGCAGGGGCCGACATGCTATGCTCAGGGGCACTGGGGGGCAGCCCCCCGCCCCTAGCCGCCGCCCCTTTCCTTGCAGGCTGCCCGCTCGGGCGGTATGGACCAGGCTGTGAGCGGCTGTGTGGGTGTCTCAATGGGGGGTCCTGTGATGCGGCCACGGGGGCCTGCCGCTGCCCCGCTGGGTTCCTGGGGGCCAACTGCAGCCTCAGTGAGTGGCCAGGGCCCCACCAGCCAGCCCACGGGGAGGACAGCTGCCCTATTGCCCACCTCCCTGGCCCCTCAGTCCCCTCCGCCAGGGTGGCAGGAAGGCTCCATAGCCCTGGGGGGTATCAGTGTGACCCCAGAGTCCCCACCAGCCCCCTGGTCAGCTCTGCCCCAACATGTGCTGTGCCCAGTCTGACCCGGGCCACGTCCAACAGGGCTTTTGCACGTCTGGTCATGGAGGCCAGCATGGTGGCTGCAGCTGTGGTCCAGCATCCCACTGAGAAAGAGCCCTGACCCTGAGTCACGTGGGGACTTTCCGCGTCTGCCTCCTAGGCAGAGCTGACGGGGCGGGGCAGGGCGGGGTGGGATGGGGTGGGGGTGAGTCACTGTGGGGCCTGTGGGTGCAGGGGAGATGCCAGGTGGGACAAAAGGCACAGGAGCTGGCTGGCTCCACCCTGCCTGGGGCAGACACAGGGTCTCCTGCCCCATCCCTCCTCTCCCTACCCCGTTTTTATGGTTGACCTGGCAGGGAGGAGGGGGAGCCAGCCAGGCCCCACCGTGGCGGCCACCCTCACCTGCTTCCCCCTGGCAGCCTGTCCACAGGGCCGCTCCGGCCCCAGCTGTGCCCACGTGTGCAGGTGTGGGCAGGGGGCAGCCTGCGATCCTGTGACCGGCACCTGCATCTGCCCCCCGGGAAGGGCGGGCGTCCACTGTGAGCAAGGTGAGTGTCCACTCCGAGGAGCGGGGTGCTTCACGGAGATGACACCCAGTTAGCCACAGGGGAGGCTGGTGGGGTGAACCAGCCCTAGGGGGGCACGTTCACACGGGTGGCCGCTACTGGTTACCGCACGTGACCCTGGGAGGTAAGAAGTGAGCACCCTGGCTTTCATTGGCAACACTGCCCTGCACAGAAAACGGATCGTCTCACGCCACTCCTAGCCTGGCCTTGACCGGCTGTGCCCGCAGGCTCAGGCCCGAGTGACCTGTCCATGTGTCCCTGCGGCTGGCGGGGGCTGCAGGCTCCAGCCCAGAGCCCTGTGGCCCGAGCAGGAGGGGTCAGGCGGCTGTTTTCTGCCTGTTTCCTGCTGGCTGGTGTTGTTCCTTAGAAGAGGATCCTTCTGGCCTTTCCTGCCAAGCCCAGGGCTCAGGGACCCCCAGGAGGAGGGAGGCTTAAAGCTCAGGCCACAGTGAGAAATGGGGGGACCCAGGAATAGTTGTGGCAGCTCCTGCTTGTGACAGCAGGCTTAGTCCACGTGACCACAGCTACGTGGCCTGACCCACCCTAGTCCTTGTCCAGGGGGCTGCCATCCCCTGACCTGTTCTTAGCCTTGGGGGCTCCTCAGGAACCTGGGGCAGCAGAGGGTCAGGAGCTCAGGGATCCGGCTGCAGCTGGGACGTGGTCTGGGAAGGCTGGCAGGCGCCAGGCCACAAACAGGAGGCCACGGAGCACCCGCTGAGAGTCTGTGGCTGACCCAGTCATAGTGCTTTTCAGGCCTAGAGGTTGTGCTCTTGCTCCCAGGCTTGAGATGAGCCTTTGCACAATGTGCTACCACCTGCAGGAAGCCTTCCATGCCCCCCTCCCTGCTGGCTGAGCAGGTACCTGCTGCCCCTGAAGGGCTGTCACCCCTTCATCACTGAGTCATCCGTGGCACCTAGACCAGGCCAGGCACTTTTTGCCTGAGATGGTGAATGAATGAGGCGGCTGGTGTCACTCCTGGGCACACGTGTGCTTGGAGGGCAGAGACTGGCACCGAGAGGCCTCAGGGAGTGTTTGTTGAATGAATGTCAGCCTGTGCGGCTGTCCTCAGAGGGTGTCCAGCCCTGGGCCAGAACTCCGAGCAGCACCCGCTTCCTGTCCCCAGACTGCCCCCAGGGCCGGTTTGGAGCTGGCTGTGAGCACGTGTGCTCCTGCAGAAACGGGGGCTTGTGCCACCCCGCCAATGGCAGCTGCTCCTGCGGCCTGGGCTGGACGGGGCCCCACTGTGAGCTGGGTGAGTGTCTGGGGCCAGAGGACCTCAGTGTCCCAGTCCTTGTGTTGACTGGACAGGAGGGAGGGCCATGCCCTGAGGCGGGGGAGTGGCCCTGGTCCCCTGAGGAAGGTGCAGGGTGTGGGGGCCTTTGTGGGGGGCCCTGGGCTGCCATAGGGTGGGGTGAGGCTTCTGGGGTCACCTGAATCAGGTTAGTGCTTGAGGGACCGTCTTTCCTGCCCTGCCCTCCCTGCTCTCTCCCCAGCTTGCCCCCCCAGGCGCTATGGTGCCGACTGCCGTCTGGAATGTTCCTGCCTCAACAACAGCACCTGTGAGCCCGCTACGGGCGCCTGCCTCTGCGGCCCCGGCTTCTACGGCCAGGCCTGCGAGTACCGTGAGTCATGGGCTGCAAGCCCTGCCGGCAGGGCTGGGGCTGTTTGGTGGCTGTCCGCGCTCCTGCCGTGTGGCACAGGGCAGACCTGGCTGACAGTGACGAGACTGGTGGGGGCTGGGGAGTCCCGGCTGGGGGAGGGGTGAGGACGCCCAGGGCGGGCTGTTCACTGGTCCCTGAGTTGTCGGTCCTTGGACATTTTTGCCACCTCGGGCCCTCTACTTGCTCTAACCGGGGTCCGCCTTCAGCCTGTCCCCCCGGCTTCCACGGGGCTGGCTGCCAGAGGGTGTGCGCGTGTCAGCACGGAGCCCCCTGCGACTCCGCCAGTGGCCAGTGCCTCTGCCCCGCCGGCTTCCGTGGCCAGTTCTGTGAGAGCGGTGAGTGCGTCACGCCCCCTCGGTCCCCGCCCAGCCCTGTCCAGTCGGTGCAGGACAGAGGACGCTGAGCCCACTGCCCCCACCAGGGTGTGAGCCCGGTTCATTCGGAGAGGGCTGCCGTCAGCGGTGTGACTGCCAGGAGGGGGCACCCTGTGACCCTGTCACCGGCCTCTGCCTTTGTCCACCTGGGCGCTCAGGAGCCACGTGTGGCTTGGGTGAGTCTGGGGTCCTGCCCAGGAGGGTGGCACGAGTGTGGGTCTCCCTTGGTAGCAAACATGGATTGTTCGGGCACTACCCGTGCCAGTCACAGGCTGGGCACCATGCCGCCTGCAGGCTCTGCACTCCAGCCCATGCCCTGTGCTGGGACAGGCGGTGCCAGACAGGTAAGTCCCCTGGGGCTGGGGCCACTGTCGTGGGAGAAGGCCCGGTTAGCTGGAAAGGTTTCCCTGACCTACTAGCTGTGGGTGGGGGCACTGCGGGGGGTGGTGGCCCCTCCAGACCAGAGGGCCCCACCTGGGGACAGGAGGGGCCATCCTGCTGGGGCTGCACCCTGACTTCCTCTGGGCTCTTGGGCCCTTTGCGCCCTTGGGGGAGCTTCCCTGACTGTCAGGTCCCCTTTGCCTACCTGGGGCCCGCGTTCCCATGCTGAGGAAGGCAGGGTGGGGACTGTCCTACCCTTCAGGGAAGACAGAGGCCCAGGTCTTAGCTTCTGTACACCCACATGCACAGAGCCCCACACGAGGGCCTTATCACGCTCTGCCGGTGACCGCAGGCCCAAGGTCCCTGGCCGGGGGCAGGTGGGGATCAGGCTGAGGTCTGTCTCTCTGCCCCTCCCACCCCTGCAGATTGCAGAGCGGGCCACTTTGGGCCCGGCTGTACCCTGCGCTGTGACTGCGGGGGCGGGGCTGACTGTGACCCTGTCAGTGGGCAGTGCCACTGTGTGGATGGTTACACGGGGCCCACGTGCCGGGAAGGTGAGTCGGGCTCCCTGGGGGATGGGAGGACACTGTCTCCCCCGCGCTGCACAGTGGGCTGGGCCGCCCTCGCCGGAGTGAGCGTCGGCCGTCCTTGCCCAGTACTCACAGTGCCGGCTTCTGATGGGTGGGGTGTCAGCCTCAGGGCCCCTTCCCCAGCCCAGACAGCTGCGGGGGGAGGGCTGGGTGATCCCCCATGTGGACAAGGCTGAGCCGCTGCTCCCGCGTGCATTGTGTGCACGTTGGCAGCACACGTCTGTGCAACAGTGTGTGCACGTGCACTGGTGTGGGTGCTGCAGAGCACGCATGTGCGCCAGGTGCGTGTGTGCTCCAGCACGTGCGTGAAGGTGGTCTCTTGGCTGCTAACCCCCAGAGGTTCTGCTGGGACATGCCCTCTTTCCACACGCAGAACTTGGGGTGCCCCACCCCGCTGCAAGCCCCTCGCTGGTGGCCCCTGGCGGGCTCCCCAGGCCGCTTGCTGCAGGTGCAGGGGAGCGGGAGGCAGCGTGGCCTCTGTCTGGGGAGCAGGATGTGCGGCGGGGCCAAAGCGAGGGGCAGGCTGAGGGCTGTGTGGCGTGGCAGAGCAGAGATTCCACATGTGGGGTCCTCAGCCTGGGGGCCCCAAATCTAGTTTGATGGTGTGGCAGGTGCATCTTTCTGAGCCTCTCCAGGGCAGTCCCAGCCAGAGCCTTGAAGCCGGGACCCCCCCGCCTTCCCTGGCCAGGGCAGGCTGGGGATATAGCACCACCCACAGTGGCATCTAGTGGTCATCTGTGGTATTGCACCAAAGCCGATGGTTGGGGGGGGTTGCCCAGGGAGGATATCGGGTTAGGATTAGGGTTAGGGGTGTGCCTGGACATTCAGCTGGAGGCCTCAGGAGCTGGGCCCCCAAGGGCAGGGCCTCACTGGGTATCAGGAGTCCCTAGGCCCCGGCCCTGCCCTGGAGTGGACTTGGCTTGGCCTTGGGTGAAGCCCTTCCCGGTCTGGCCCCAAAGCTGGCCTTCCGCCCCTGGTGCTGCAGGGTGTGAGGCGGGGAGGGCTGGAGCTTTCATCTGGGGAGAGGCAGGGGCCCGGCGTGGCGTGGGAGTGGGATGGGGAAGAGGCTCTGCCGGGGTACGCAGGGGTCCCAGCAGGCCTGGGCGAGGCTACCCCTTGCTGCCCCATTGCTGTTTCCCACCCAGGGTGGGGCACTCACATGTGCTACTGCCTGTCCCCCTCCAGGTGGGCCCCCCGGGCTGCCCGAGAGCCTATTCCCTGCCCAGGGCCCAGGTAAGGGGGTAGGGAACGCCCCTGGGCTTGCTGAAAGGCTGAGTCCCAGGGAGGGCGGGTCCGTATAGTCTGGGCCCCATGGGGCAGTGGAGGTTCCCACTGTCCCAGGACCTCCAGCCTCTGGAGCTCAGAGATCAGGGCTGGGCCGAAGCTGGCAAGAGTGGGTGGCCCTCCCCTCCACTGGGCTTCCCTGCTGGGGGCAGGGCTCGGGGGAGGGGGAGGCATTGGCCCAGGACCCCGGCTGTTTTTTTTTTTTTTTTTTTTTGAGACAGAGTCTCACTCTCTTGCCTGGAGCGAGTGCCGTGGCGTCAGCCTCGCTCACAGCAACCTCAAACTCCTGGGCTCAAGCAATCCTACTGTCTCAGCCTCCCAAGTAGCTGGGACT